>JAJOOH010001075.1:0-71151 GCA_029582605.1 Solanum gracilifrons
GGTAACCCTTTGGTTTTTATTTATTCTATTTTACATGATTGTCTTATGTTTTGGATGATTGTTTTTCTACTTTTGGTTGTCTCTGAAATTGAATGATGGTTTTTGATCCTATTTGTCCATTCCCTTATTTCTTAATGTGTGATTGTTGAGGCTATTCTCTTTCATATTTGGGTATCGGTCACGATCAATATCGATTACTTGAATAGTGCTCTTGATTGAAAGATATGTTTGCGCAGGTCCAATAAGGCAAATTTCAGTTGCATAAGTCATGTGTGAACTCTTAGCATCTCATTCTAACTAGTCGGTGGTTGAAGTGAGCCTTGTGGTGATTGTTACACGCGAGCTAAATTTGTAGAGTCATAATCGATGATTTTGTTGAATGCCTTGTGTTGTGAGATTTTCTCTAAATATGTACTTCGTGATATTTAGAACTTGCCACGTTGGTCCAAATGCCTAACATTGGCGAATGAAACAAATGATCTTAGGCACAAATTTTTGAGAGTGAGCCAAATTACCTTTATACCATTTTGTGACCACCTTGTTAGTGTGTCAACCTAGCTTGACACTATTTGAGCCTACCCTTTTGTTGGATGAAATATAAACCCATATAGCCTTTTTCCTTCCCTGCTAAAACACTCATGAAGCTTTGGTTCGTTTGAATAGCCAACTTAGGCAAAAAAACCTAAGTTGGGGTGTGGTGAAAATTGAGGAGAGAAGATGAGCAAGAACTTTGTGAAAATTCTGTCTTGAAAAAAAAGAAAATCCTGTTGAAAAAGATGGAACCCCTACATATAAAAAATTGAAAAAAGGGGAGAAAGCAAAGCAAAATAAAATAAGATTGAAAAAGAAGTGTATGATGGAAAGAAAAGGGGTGTCCAATGAGCCATACAATAATCTTTGTACTTAAAAGCACTTAGGGTGGATTCTGAAAATCAAAAGAGTGGAAGAAAATGAAAAGAAGTTAAATGCAAGCCAAGATTCATGAAGGTAGAAGTCACTTAGACAAAATAATCATATCTTTACCTTCAGCCCCGTTACAAGCCTTGAAATACCTAGATGATCTTGATTGAGCCGAATGACATGTTGATTGGAAAATACGGGCAAGCATATGGGTAAAATCTTGCATGTGTTTATCTTTAAGAGTGTGAGATTTGATTTTAATTCCTTAATTATTAAAGTTTGATGAGCTTTGTGTGGGCATGGAATCATTCTTGATGTGAGGGCATTCAAATATTCTTGTTGAACTTTAATTTGCATTTATAGCCAGCATTGTGAGCTTGACTTCTATTTGATGATGACAAGTCATAGTTTGAAACTTTTAGTGCACAGTTGAGTATTGCTTGGGTAGATTAAACCTCGTGTGCATTCATGTTGAGTCTCAAGTAACGCTATTTGCAGACATCCCTGTTGACCTGATTGATCTTATGTTTTACTTTAGGACAAACAAAAGTTTAAGTTGGGGGTGCTGATGAGTCAGGTATTTCGACTCATTAAGGGTTAATATTAAAGGAATTAGTGTCCTGAATGCCTATTTTATGCTTCTGATTGACGTTAGACTGTTAATTTGCAGTAATGAACGCAAAAGAGCAAGGCAAGGACATTACAATGCAAAAATGAGCGAAAAATACTGAAAAGGTTTAAGGAAGGCAACACTGGTACTCGCTGAAGCCATTTGGCGACTAGTCGAGTGGACCTTAAGCTCGCCCAAAGTTCCAGAGTGCCAGCCTTTGGACAAAACCAACTTGGCAAGTGAACTGGTGGTTCGGCGATGCATACAACAGATCGGTGAAAGTTACAGAACAATTATGCTGAAAAAAGGTATGCCAAAAAGGCGAGTAGAGGAGCACTTGGTGCTTCGTCGATTGGTTAGGCGATCCTGATTTATTTCACCGAATGAACTCCATGCTAAAATTCTGGGAACGTATAAATACAATTTTGGAAAGAAGAAAAGGAGTTCCCACATTATCCATTTCTGGGTTTTTGATCTTAAACATTCTAACGCATTTTTTTTCAATTTTGAGTATATTTTTAGGGATTGTGATATTTTTAGCTTCAATTTGACTATTTTGAAACTTGTGGGTTGTTGCCCAATCTGATGGAAAACATTGTTGGCAATGATTTCTTGTTCTTTATTATGTTTAGCTGAAATTCCTATTTTTGGGGGTTTGATTATGCAGTTGAATGCATTAAGTAGCTAATGGGTGTTATTATTTACTGTTTTTATGGTTGAATTGAAGTGGATTTAAGTAATAGTTTGTATTTTAATTTAGGAAATGTAGTTGCAAATGCAATTCTAGCTTAGTACTCCATGCTTGCTTGAGAAAGAAGTGTTAGAGTTAGACTGTTAGTTAATGATTGTATTGATTGTGTTGTTACAGATTTAACTTGAGGAAGTGGGCTGAATGCAATCTTACAAATCTAGCTTGAAAAGTAGATTGATTAAGGTAATGTGTTGTTAATATTTGTTGTGCTTGTTTAGGTTTGTAAGAACTCACTTAATTCGTAATAGTTGATTGAGAAATGACTATTGCACCCAAAGCCTTGCCTACCCACTCAAATTCAATGACTTTTAGTAAACAATAATCACCCATTTCGTGAAATTGGCATTAAATTTATCACACTCCCAAGAAACCCTCTCTATTTGTTTAACCCTTATTTTAGTAGTCTTAATTTGGTTACCCAAATCACCCCCGTTTGACATTAATTGTCAAAACCTTGCAATTTACTTTTTTGTTGCGAAAATATCTACATGTACAAACGATTAGAACACCATTTTACTTCTTAATCGAATTCTTTATTGTATCACTCCCCGTGGGATCGACCCCAACTATTAGTTGGGTTTGTACTTGTTCGCAACTGCCAACACTTAGAATCAAATGAAGTGTAGTTGAGCGTTATCAATGGCACTCGAGAACCATGGCTGGTCCCCAAGCGAACCCTTGGCCTGACTGACTACTTAGAAGAAGACTTACTCAAGTAAAATGGGGACTCCAATTACTAAAATTTAACTCATAATATCTCAAAACAACATAACTCTATGGATGTCTGAATGTAATTAAATAAACAAAAGCAACCAACTCAAAGTCTTAAAACATAACAAGGGAAACAGTGAAAGACTCATCAACTACTACTGTCTATGAATCCTCTAAATACTATGATACATATCGGGACTAGACCCACGACATCTTAACAAAGTTGAAATATAAATGTGTAACCCTCCCACAAGCAAGGAGGCTCACCAAAACTAACTAGAATGTAAATGGTATCAACAGAGCACCTGTTGATGACCGTGAACACCTGTATCGGCATCATAAAAAGATTTAGGTCAAATGACATTAGTGCATTGCATGTACGAGCCTGTAATGGGAATACTGAAAGCACTAGTAAACTGAACAAACAAGGCCCGAAGAAATACTAACCTAAACTGAAGTCAATTCAAAGCAACAATTATAGATTCAATATTTAAAACATTATAAAATATGAGATAAAACTCAATGATGTATAAAAATACCATATCATACTTTTAATCTTATTTGGGAGATTCTTTAACCGATAACCATCATTATGAGCCATGTGATGATACAACGTCTTGCCCACATTGTCAGAATTATCATATACCTTTACGGTGGTATGAACCCCTCAACTAAGTTGATCCACTAAGCTATGCGTAACAGAAATAAGGAGTCGTCTAAAAAATATGATCATTTACCCATGTTGGCTACATGGTTTATGAGGAATATGAGTTATCTGAATTCATTCCCATATCAGGGCTCAATACTACCCCTAATATTATAAACTCATGCTAAAAAGTATAAAACATAACTCTTTCTCAATTTGAGATACTTACTCAAAAGATCCTTTTAAAAGAGGTAGTACTTCAAAAAATCTCTTAATTCATAACTCATTTAGAAATTGATGTTTCTTTCATTAAAATGAAAAAAATGTTACTTTTGGGAATAATTATTTCCCTTATACTCATTTTTGAAACATGAAATACAACTCTTCTCATTATCATACTTATTTATTCAAGATTTAGTTCAAAACTATAGGTAATTGCAAAAGAGTTCTCATTTTACTTAAAAGGACCTCTTGAACCTTCCTCTTAACTGTACTTTAATTCGAAATGTAAATTAAGAGATGTGATTATGATATGTAGGATCTCTAAAGGATTAATGATGACTTTAAGAGTGAATATCAAGAAAAGAACGTAGGTATGATTCGAGGGAACACACACGGAAAAAAGGATGAAAGAGTAAGGGACCTGGCGACCCTAGCGTACTAAGTGGCGCGAGCTGCCATGGAACACCCTGGATTCGAGAATATAGAAAAAGTGCTTCCACCAACGCTTCGTGGTCTGACACATGGTCTGTAGGTGGGGTTCGTCATTGGGGTCCAAAATTTGATGGTCTTTGATCCCACCCACGGTCGACTAGTATGGTTCGTGGTTGGACCTACGAACAGTAGGTCTGGCCATAGGTAAGAGTCAACATCTATTTAGAGAAAAATGGTTGTTGGGTAAACATCAAACGGTTATATCTTTTAGCACAAAATGAATAAAGTGGCCTATGACCTATCTAACTATAGATAATTGAATCCTCTTTCCAAAGCCACCGAGTTTGCTAGAATTCAAGCTCGGAGTAAAAAGTTGTGCTCGTTTTAGTGAAGCCTTGTCGAGTAGAGCATGAACCACGACAACACTCAACGGCCGGTAGTTCTAACGATGTCCTGTCAATCCTGTATTAGATGTCCTTCGTCAGCTTTTAAGTCAGGGTCATTTTTGTCTTTTCCCTATGCGTTGGGGACACTTAAACTATGTCGTTTGATGCCTAAACTACGTCATTTTACTCGGTCTAAGTCAAATAACTTAGTCAGAATCCACCCAAATGTAACACCTCAAAAATTCTATGACTTAAGTTAGAGCCTCACCTTATGAATAATGACTTAAAAATAGTTAAAATTATGTTTCTAAACCTAAAGTAATGTAATTGACTTGGTTTGGGAGACTAAAACTTGAAACGTCAAGAAACGACCACGACTTTCGAAAACTAGAGAAGAATGTGTGCTAAGGTGTCCTTAGGTTTTGGGCAGGTTTGGGAGTGTCGTATGATGGTATAATCTTGTAAAAAGGTTTAAATTAGGTAAATATATGTTTATAGGGTCAAAACATTCGAATACGACTCCCCGGGGCCACCCTAAGGGGCCTCGAGAAGGACCCCAACCTTGGCCAAACAATCTGCCAAGGCATCTTGCAAATTGCACTTGGAGGGAATGCATCTGTGTCGCAAAATAGCTCCCCCAAGGAGCAAAAAGTTAATTCGCGATGCGGTCGTGTCGCAGACTCTACTGTCTCAAAATTTAATTCCAAATATCTTCAGGGAACAGCTCCGCGACGGAAATGCAGAAATTCAGAATTCAATTTTAACTTCATTAAAGAGTCCAACTAAGTGAGAGGTATTTAGGGTAGTTTATGGGACGTGTATATAATTATTTTTAAGTCAATTTACCTCAGTTTTATCACTCAAACACAAAAACCCAAAGATCTAAACCTAAAGTTCCTCTTTCTCTCTACTCTCTCTCTCTTCTCAAGAACTCCATTGAAGAAGATTGGAGCTTCAAGAAGAAGAACAACTCGTCAAGGTTTCAACTTGGATTTTCGTGGTTAATTAGTCAATAAGGTATGGTGTTTTCTCACTCTTGGGATTCCTTTCCCCAAGAGGCCCCTTCAAGATGAATTTCAAAATCTTCAATTTCTAGATTTCAATCCAAAAACGTGGGTCTTCTTTCTAAAGTGAAATTGATGTTACAAACTGACTTTGATTGATGTTATATGAACAATTATAGATGAATTTATGTTGTATTGGTGATTTCTTGAAGAATTCCCCATGAGACCCACGTTTCTCCTTCTTTTCCTAATTCTAACCCTAGTTTGTGTTGGATATTGATTGAAGGCTATGAATTGAATGTGATGTTATGTAATTCATGTTTGTATGATGATTCTACCCTAGGTTATGTATAATTTCTATGAAATTAGGGTTGTGTCTTTGAATGAAGCCTTGAAGGTTATAAAGGAAATATATCGATTGCTTATATTGATGTTGATTATGTTATTACTTCATGAATTACCTTGTATTATGTATTGGTTATGAATTGTTTGGTAATTGAAGTATAGGGGTCCCACGAAGGGCACGAAGGTATGAGGGTTGGTTCTTCTTTGAACTCAAGTATGAAAGGTGAATTACTTAGATTGTAATGATGCTATACCTAATGTGTTGTTGTTGTGTTGATGACCTAGTTTCCTTATCCTTAACCCTCTACACTTGAATTAGCTATGAAGTATGTATGTATGTTATGGTATGATTGCTATATGATTGAAAGGTAGTTTTCATGATTATAATGTAATGTAAAGTGAAAGGTTTACTCACTTGCTAAGTGTTTCTAAAGTGAAAGGATTGTTACTAACTTATGAACACATATGAGCTATTATGGTAAGATGTCTACATAAGAGTCTAGTAAAGGCTAATGTGATGACTAAAGATGATTACAAAAGGGAATTAAATGCTTAGCACCGAAAGAGAATGTAAATGAGATGGGGGTCTGACGTTTTATAGGTCCGGCTCCCCAAATGGGTTTCCTCACGTTTAGCAAGTTCGGATTACCCCAGTATGTGTTGTCTCATGTGATGGAAATCCCCACGTTTAGTCAGTTAGAGTTTCTAGAAGCAAACTCCTTGACCCTTAAATATGTGCCCACATAGGACTCTAGCTTAGTGGATCCACCTAGATAGGTATGTAAGAATGGTTACACCTTATGCAACTGTTAATCCTCTCTTTTCGGTGTGGGAGTAGAAAACTGGATTCCATGTAGCTCTCATGGTCTATGTCGGTTATTGCATTATTTCCCTAATGTAAAAAGTAAATGAAGGTATGAAAGGCGTGAGCTCTTACTAGGGCTTTCTTAAGGGTTTCTACATAGTGTAAGGGAGGGTATGGGATTTCTCTTGCACATTGCACTTGTGGGATCCTAAGAGATGGTTGTAGTAGGTTCTCTTATGATGATTATGACTTATGTATGTTGAAGTTATGTTATGTATGATCATTATGAATATGGTAAGTTATGATGAAATATGATCTTTGAATGTATGCATGAAGTAGGTTGCTTAATGTGATACTTGGCTTTGAATAGGGTTATGGGATTCTATTCTTTGCATCGCACTAGTATTACTTGGGTTGTCTACATGTTGGGATAATATTATGTTGGTTTGGACTATGATGCTTACTTTGTGTGCATATTGGATTTACTTGGTAAAAAGCATGGTTTGACTAAATGTCCTTTATGCGTGTTTCAATGGTTTTTTTGCATAGTAGCCATACTTAGTACGTGTGTTGTACTAACCCATATTTTCTCCCTTTTCCCCAAACATTTCGGTTCGGGCCATTGAAGATTCAAGCTTATTTCTCAATACACTTGGAGCTGCTTCCCCAAGTTGGTGAGTCCTCAAGTCCGAGGACAAGACCCTATGATCTAGCTTCTATTTTTAGTTCTTTGCTTATGTCGAAAGACATTGTTGTACTTTCCTTTTTCAAGACTTCTTATTGATGTAAGGGCTAATTCCCATTTTCGATGCTTTTATGTCTAGATGGTATATTGTGACTAAGTTAGATTTTGTTTTCCATATATGAAGTGAAGTTGAACTTCCAAAGTAAATGTTTTAAATTTTTCTGTGATTTTATTCTACTATGCATGCTATGATGAATACTAAGGGCCTGTATAAGACATCTTCGAGGTCGAATACACAGGTAACAACTAGGGGGTGCTCTCGGGTGGTTACAAACTTGGTATCAGAGCGTAAGGTTGAGAATAATGTAGGATTCATGTCACAAGATACCACATCGAGTAGAGTCTTGTTCATGGGTGTGAAGCGCACCACACTTATGAATGAGAGGCTACCAGATGCTTAGGAACTTTCACTCTTTTGTTATTCCATAGTCATGCCTAAGAGTCTTAACTCTATTTAATCCTTTTCTTCTAATCATTCTCTTGTGATTATAGGCAATGAATACAAGAAGGAACAATGCAAGGAGGGCCGGTGAGGAGAATGTGAATGAGGTGGTTCCCCCTCAAGCTCCTCAAAACCCTCAAGTTCCTATAGAAGAAGGGGCTATGTCTAATGTTGAGATAAGGTTGGCTATTCATAATTTGACTCAAGTGTTGGCCACTCAAGTTGCTAGGGATGCTAGGGTGCAAGTGAACCCCAATGCTAGCACTACCTCTTCTAGGATAAGGGATTTCACAAGGATTAATCCCCCTACTTCCATTGGCTCCAAAGTGGAAGAAGATCCACAAGGGTTCATTGATGAAGTGTTTAAGGTTCTAGAGGCTATGGGTATGTCTTCTCAAGAAAAGGCGGAGTTAGCTGCCTATGAACTCAAAGATGTGGCACAAGTGTGGTATGAACAATGGAAGGAGGGGAGACCTATTAGAGAGGGTCCGATAAGTTGGGCTACATTCAAGACGACTTTTCTTGATAGGTTTTTCCCCTTGGAACTACGGGAGATGAGAATGCAAGAATTCATCAACCTCCGTCAAGGGGATAAGAGTGTGAAGGAGTATGGCCTCGAGTTCACTCAATTGTCCAAGCATGCTCCTACTTTGGTGTCGGACTCTAGAGCTACAATGAGCAAATTTGTTATGGGGGTATCCGATCTTGTGGTGAATGAATGTAGGTCGGCTATGCTTATCCCATGCATGGACATTTCTCGTCTTATGGTTTGTGCCGAAAATTGAGGAGAAAAAGCTTAAGCAAGTTTGTAGAGAATTAAAGAGGTCAATGACCGATGATGGAAATTCTTCTAAGGTTAGGTTTGAAATCCAAGATAAGCCAAAGTTCAAAAAGTGGTTTTCCAACCAAGGTCCTCCTAATACTCCAATGGTCAACAAAGGTAAAGTGTCTGCCCCAAGCCTCAAGAAGCAAAAAGGTGGTGGTCCTATGTTGAGAAGCCTATTTGTGCAAAGTGGAGTCGAAAACATGAAGGCAAGTGCCTAGTTGGCACGGGAAATTGCTATGGTTGTGGTAAGAGTGGCCATATTAGGAGGGATTGCCCTATGCTAAAGGCTCAAGAAAGGGAAAATGCTCAAGCACAAGCAAGTGGCCCAAATCCCGATGCTCATAAGAAGAATCACTTTTATGCTCTCCAATCCCGAGGTGATCAAGAGAGCTCTCCGAATGTTGTGACCGGTATGTTAAAAGTATTTTCAATAAATGTTAATGCATTGTTGGATCCCGGTGCCACTTTGTCTTTTATAACCCCTTTAGTGGCTATGAACTTTAATATGCTTCATGATGTCTTAGATGAACCCTTTTCGGTTTCTACCCTGGTGGGTTATTCCATTGTTGCTAAAAGAGTTTATAGGGGTTGTCCCATATCTTTGACCAATAGAGTCACTTTGGTTGATTTGGTGGAACTTGATATGTTAGACTTTGACGTTATATTGGGGATGGATTGGCTTCATGCTTGTTTTGCGTCCAAAGATTGTAGGACCCGAATTGTGAAGTTTCAATTTCCGAATGAACACAATTTAGAATGGAAGGGAGGAAATTCCATTCCTAGGGGAAGGATAATTTCATGTCTAAAAACTTGTAAGTTGATTTCTAAGGGTTGTCTCTATCATATTGTGAGGGTGAAGGATCTTGAGTCCGAGATTCCTCCTTTGGAGTCGGTCCCCGTAGTGAAGGATTTTTCGAAAGTCTTTCCCGATGACTTACCCGGGATTCCTCCCGAAAGGGAAATAGATTTCGGCATAGATTTATTGACGGATACACAACCCATTTCAACCCCTCCTTACCTGATGGCCCCGGCGGAGTTGAAGGAATTAATAGCTCAACTCAAATATTTGTTGGATAAGGGTTTCTTCCAACCTAGTATATCTCCTTAGGGTGCACCAGTGTTATTTATGAAGAAGAATCTCTTCGTATGTGTATTGATTACCGACAATTAAATAAGGTGACCATTAAGAATAGGTATCCACTCCCTATGATTGATGACTTATTTGATCAACTTCAAGGAGCGAGTTACTTTTCAAAAATTGATTTGAGGTCGGGTTATCACCAACTTAGTGTGAGAGGTGTTGATGTTCCAAAAATAGCCTTTCGAACAAGATATGGTCATTTTGAGTTCTTAGTGATGTCCTTTGGTCTTACAAATGCCACGGTGGCTTTCATGGACCTTATGAATCGTGTGTTTAGAAATTATCTGGACTCATTTGTTATTGTCTTTATTGATGACATCTTGATATACTCTAAAAATGAGGATCATCACATGAATCATTTGAGGATGGTATTGCAAGTCCTCAAAGATCACCAACTCTATGCTAAGTTTAGCAAGTGAGTGTTTTGGATAAGATCGGTTGCTTTCCTTTGTCACATTGTTTCTAGTGAGGGTATAGAAGTTGATCCAAAGAAAACCGATGCGGTCAAAAGTTGGCCTAGACCTTTGTGTCCTTCCGACATCCGAAGCTTTTTGGGTTTGACCGGTTACTACTGGAGGTTTGTTGAGGGATTTTCATCTATTGCATCTCTATTAACGGCCTTAAATCAATAGAAGTTCAAGTTCGAATGGTCGAAATCTTGTGAAAAGATCTTCCAATTGTTGAAAGATAAGCTCACCTCCGCTCCGGTTTTGACCTTACCGGAGGGCACCGCAGGGTTTGTAGTATATTATGACGCTTCCCGAGTGGGTTTGGGTTGTGTCCTCATGCAACATGGTGAAATTATGTTTAGATTAGATTGTATTGATGTTTCCTATGATTATCTATATTTATTCATGTTGAATTGTTTGTACTTTGATGAGTTGAGAATTATGGCCTTATGGGCAAAGTTATGGGTTGATCTCTTTGTTTATAGAATTGTACTTACATTATGTTTATGTTATTGAATTACATTGTTGATTCCTATTACTATCTATGTAAATTGATTATGAATTGTTGAGGATTGATCCATGGTGATCATGGCTTGGAGAATTGGTAAGTTGACCTAACTTTTAGTCTATAGTATGAGAATTGATGTTGTGTGGTTTGATCCACTTATGGTGGAGGTGTTCACTTCTTGTCTATCTATGCATGTTGAGATCATGGCCTTGAAGGCAATAGATGTGAAGTGAATTGATGATTATGATGCATATGTTTATGAAGTTATGCTATGAAGGTTATGTATGAAATCCTTAATGCTAGCATGATGTTTAAAGTGTGTTGATGATGAGGAGTATAATATGAATGATAAAGTTAGGAATAAGGTGTGGTCTACATGATTGATTAGGTTAGGTACTATTGTAGAATAACCCCTACCTATATGACCCCTATATGAATGTTTGATCATATACATGTTAGGAGTACTTATTCAATGTTGAATGTGTCCTTGTCTCCTATGATGAAGTGTGGGTGTGTGGTCCAGAATCCCTAAGGGCTTTATATGTGAATTGCTCATGAATTGGGGACATTGTGAATGTGTTGTCATCCCTTTAAGGGAAGAACACTCAATATCAATGTTGTTACTAATATGTCACTATGAGGACCAATATGCACACACACACTCTACATGTATAGCTATGAATATGATGTGTTATGGTGTGTATTGAAAGGTTAACTCTTATATGCACCCTTACATCTAGGTTGGACTAGGGTCAATCACCCTCGTAATCCTAGAACTACGTGCCCCCATAGGTTAAGTCCCATTTGTGGGCATCATATTTAGTGATCACGCTAGTCATGCCTTTATACCCCTGGCAGGGTATATTGGGCCTTTCGATATGGCGTATACATTAGACTCTATGTTTAGCTCACGTGGTTTAATGTCAGTTACCTGTAGCTCCCAAAGTTAGATTCTAGTGCATTGATCGGGTTATCAGTTGCAGTTCAACATTTAGTTTCAGAATGTTATGAACTTGGTTATTGCATTCAGTTTAATTTATCTTTAGTATGTTCAGATTATTCTTCATGTTCATCTGATATCACTGATCAATAGGCTTTGTTCATTTATGTGTATATTGTTCAGCTTTATCCTATCATGCATGCTCATTACCTTTCAAGTACTGACGCATACTCTACGCTACATCTTCTCATGATGTAGGTTCAGGCCCTGAATATTCAGATCACCTCTAGATTGGTTCCCGATCCATATTCAACAATATCAGTAGTGAGTCCTCATTCTTCGAGGACGATTGACATGTTTTCTATTCAATCTCTCCTTTTCAGTTTCATTTTTGCTAGAGTTAGCTGGGGACATGTCCCAACATCTCTAGTATGTTAGAGGCTTATTTTAAACATAGTTAGATTTAGTTTAAGGTTGGAGTTTGATCTTTTAGTTGTCATTAAACTCACAGTTCATATATTCAGATTATATTGGGTATTCCCCACTTTTAGTTAATTAGGGTTTTAAGTTTCCGCATCGTATATTTTATTCAGTAATCTTTAAGTATATTAGGATATGCTAGCTATGGGGTTAGCTTGGGGTCACTCGTGATCCTAGGTTCTGTTCTTATGTCAAGGGGGTAGTTTCGAGGTGTGACATACTTCATATCTGAGCATTTGGTTTAAGTATCCTAGGATGTCTGAAAAGCCGCAATTACTAGAGTCCTTTTTCATGGGTGTGAAGGGCACCACATCTAATGAGAGGGAGGCTGCGAACTGTTTGATGAAAACTTCACTTTCTTTGTTAATCTTACCGTGCCTGAGATATGATCCCACTTCTCAGTCTAACTCATCATTAGGCATTTCAAATCATGCCTCCTCGTAGAGCTTACGCAAGAAATGCAAATTGCTGCAATGCTGATGCAATTCCTCTAGTCCCAGATCATGAAGTTTCGAATGCAGAGTTTTGGAATGCCATTTCGCTTTTGGCTTAGAGTGTAGCCAACCAGAACAACCAACAGGTTCCAGTTCCTTCAAATGCTAGTGGTGGATCATTGGAAGCTAGGGTTCATGATTTTGTTAGGATGAATCTACTTGAGTTCCTAGGGTCGCAAGTTGGTATTGGCCCCTAGAATTTCATTAATGAGGTTAAGAAGATCTTTGGAGTGATGCAAGTGACTTGAAATGATAGGGTAGAGTTGGATTCCCACAAGCTTAAGGATGTGGCTCACATTTGGTTCACTAAATGCTAGGAAAACATGGGTGAGAATGCAGCTTTAGTGACTTGGGAGTGTTTTCCTGGAGCTTTTCTAGATAGGTTCTTTCCAAGAGAGTTGACAGAAGGAAAAGCTCAAGAGTTCATGGATTTGAACCAATGTTCTATGTCAGTCTAATAGTACGGACTTAAGTTCACCCAGCTCTCTAGGTATGCTCCACAGATAGTTGCCGATCCCAAGGAACAAATGAGTAAGTTCCTTTTTGGGGTATCTGACTTGGTGAAGACAGAGTGCAGAAATGCTATGTTGTTGGAGGATATGAGTATCTCTAGGCTCATGACTCATGCTCAACAGGTTGAGGGAGATAAGCTTAGGGAACATGCTAAGGACAACAAGAAGTCCTATGAGTACTCTTAGCAGAAATCGAGTGGTAGAATTCACTCACATTTTCAGAAAAACCTTACAGCTCCAGCACCATCATCAGCTAGTACACTATCCCCCAGGTTTCAACATGATAAAAAAGGCAAGGCATTAAGCTCTAAGTCTCAAGGGAGTTTTTCAGGTACTAGAACCTACCCAACCTGTTCAAAGTGAAATAAGAACCATCCAGGCGAGTGTCTTGTACGAAAGGAAAGATGTTTTGGGTGTGGTTAGACTGGTCACAGGTTGATAGACTGTTCTTCTTCTAAAAAGAGTCAAGGAGGTAATAATAGTAGGGCTCAGTCTATAGATCCAGCAGTATTGGTAGGTCTCCCAACTCACCAGGGTGTTTCATCTTGTACAAGTGGCAGTCAGTGCAAGAACATATTGTATTCTCTCCAGGCTCGCTAGGACCATGAAGATTTTCCTAATTAGATGTAGGGGCTACTCTTTCCTTTGTAACTCCATATATAGAAGTAAACTTCGATGTCGGTCCAGAAATTCTCTCAGAACCCTTCTCAGTCTCTACACTAGTTGGTGACCTAGTTATCGCTAGAAAGGTACACAAAAATTGCCCTATCACAGTGTCTCAAAAATTCACCTCAGCAGATCTTGTAGAGTTAGAAATGGTAGACTTTGATGTCATTCTAGATATGGATTGGTTACAATCATGTTATGCCTCAGTCGATTGTAGAATTAGGACCGTTCGTTTTTAGTTTCCCAGCGAACAAGTCTTAGATTGGAAAGGTAGAAGTTAAGTGCCTATAGGTCGATTAGTTTTTTACCTTAAAGCCAGAAAGATGGTCTCTAAGGGGTATCTCTATCATCTATTTTGAGTTACGGATTCAAGCTCCGAGACTCCAACTCTTGAGTTAGTTCCTATAGTTAATGAGTTCCTAGAAGTGTTTCAAGAAAATCTTTCCGGAGTTCCTCCCGAAAGGGAAATCCACTTTGGAATTGATCTCCTTCCAGATACCGAGCCTAATTCTATTCCTCCTTACACAATGGATCCAACTGAGATTAAGGAATTCAAAGATCAGTTAAAAGACCTTCTCGATAAGGGCTTTATAAAACCTAGTATTTCCCTATGGGGATCACCAGTGTTGTTCGTGAAAAAGAAAGATGGTTCCCTTACAACGTGCATTGACTATCGACAGTTGAACAAAGTCACAATAAAAAAAAAGTACCCTTTCCCCATGATTAATGACTTGTCAGACCAACTTTAGGATGCTACTCATTTTTCAAAACTACGCCTCAGATCCAGTTATCATCAGCTTAGATTCAGAGACAGTGACATCTCAAAAATAGCCTTTAGACTTCGTTATGGTAATTATGAATTTGTAGTTATGTCATTTGGACTAAATAATGATTCTGCAGCTTTCATGGATTTGATGACCATGGTGTTCAAGTAGTATTTGGGCTTGTTCTTTGTCGTATTTATTAATGATATCCTCATTTACTCTAGGAATGAGGAAGAACATGCTACTCATTTGAGGTTTGTCTTGCACACTCTCAAAGATCTCCAGTTATTCACTAAGTTCAGCAAATGTGAATTTTGGTTGCAATCTGTTGCTTTCCTTGGGCATATAATGTCTAGCAAAGGGATCTGAGTGGATTCTGAGAAAATAGAGGTATTGAAACAATGGCCCAGACCTACCTCTCCTACAAATATTAGAAGTTTCTTGGGTCTAGCCGGTTTTTACGAAAGGTTTGTGGAAGGATTTTCATCCATAGCTTCTCCATTTACTAAGTTGACTAAAAAGATGTTAAGTTTCAATGGTCAGATGAGTGTGATAAGAGCTTCTCAGAACTGAAAACTAGGTTGACTACAACTTATATTTGGAGTCTACCAGAGGGTTAGGATGGTTATGTGATCTACTGTGATGCATCCAGAGTCGGCCTAGGTTGTGTGTTGATGTAGCGAGACAAGGTTATACCTTATGCTATTAGACAGGTTAAGGTGCATAAGAAGAACTATCTGAATCATGACCTCGAGCGTGCACTCATAGTATTTGCCCTTAAAGTTTTGAGACATTACTTGTATGGTGTTCACGTAGAAGTGTTAACAGACCATAAGAGCCTTCAATATGTGTTCACAAAGAAAGAGTTGAATCTTCACTAGAGAAGATGGATTGAATTCCTCAAGGACTATGATATGAATGTCCTTTACCATCCTGGTAAGGCCAGTGTAGTAGATGATGCTCTTAGAAGACTAACTAAGGGTAGTGTAGCACATGTTGTTGAAGAAAGGAAGGAATTAGCACAAGATGTTCACCGGCTTGCTCCCTTGGGAGTTTGCCTAATGAACATTTCACATGATGGTGTGACCATTTAGAATGGCTCAGAATCTTCATTGGTAGCGAAGGTTAAGGAAAAACAAGATAGTGATCCTGCAGTTCTTCAATTGAAGGGTGCAGTTCATCAGCAGAAAGTTGAGGTTTTCTCCCAAAGGAGAGATGGTGTGCTTCACTACCAGGTCATTTATTTGTTCCTATGGTGGGTGAGTTGAGACAACACATCCTTACAGAAGCCCATAACTCCTGGTATTCTATTCATCCAGGTGCCACCAAGATGTATCATGATTTGCAAGAAGTCTTTTGGTGGAATGACATGAAGGGGGATATATATGATTTTGTGGCTAAGTGCCCCAATGGACAGAAGGTGAAGGTAGAACATCAGAAACCAAGAGGTATGACTCAAGAGATTAACATTCCTACATAGAAGTGGGAAGTGATAAACATGGACTTCATTACAGTTTTACCTCTTACTCGCGGGCAGCATGACTTCATTTGGGTGATAGTAGACAGAGTTACTAAGTCCGCTCACTTTTTGGCTGTTAAGACTACCGATTCGACGGAGGACTACGCCAAGGTTCACATTAATGAGATAGTCAAGTTGTATGGCGTTCCTTTTTCTATCATCTCAGATAGAGGTCCTTTGTTTACCTCTTATTTCTGGAAGTGATTTAAAAAAGGTCTTTCTACTCAGGTTAACCTCAGCACAACATTTCATCCACAGAAGGATGGTCAGGTAGAACATACCATTCAGACCTTAGAGGACATGTTGAGAGCTTGCATGATTGACATCAAGGGCAGTTAGGATGATCACCTTCCTCTTATAGAGTTCGCCTTCAACAATAGCAACCATTCCAACATTTAGATGGCGCCTTTTGAGGCTTTATATGGGCGTCGGTGCAGATCTCCAGTTGGTTCGTTTAAAGTAGGTGAACCAGCCTTGATAGGGATAAACTTGGTTCATGGTGCTATGGAAAAAGTTCAGCGCATTAGAGATAGACACAAGACAGCCCACAGTCGCCAGAGGTCCTATGTAGATGTTAGGAGAAGGGACTTGGAGTTCCAAATTGATGACTGGGTTTTCCTGAAAATGCCATCTATGAATGGGGTGATGAGATTTTGCAAGAAAGGGAAGCTCAGTTCTAGATATGTAGGCCCTCACAACATCTTCAAAAGGGTTGGTAAAGTGGCTTATGAGTTAGAGTTGCTGGCAGAACTAAAAGCGGTGCTTCTGGTCTTTCACATTTCCTTGTTGAAGAAGTATGTAGGTGATCCAACATCTATTGTACCATTAAAAAGTGTGGTTTGAAGGATAGTATCACTTATGAAGAGGTACCAGTGAAGATTCTTGATCGGCAGGTTCGAAGTTTGAGAAACAAAGAGGTCGTTCAGCTAAGGTTTTGTGGACGAGTTAGTCCGTAGAGGGAGCTACATGGGAAACAGAAGCAGCCATGAAGGCCAAATATCCTCATCTCGTTCCTTCGGATCCCATTTCAGCTTGAGGTAACAGTTCCTCTCTAGGCTTTCAGTTACTCCTGCGTAATTTTAGTCTTACTATCTTGTTCATTCAGTTATACTTGCATTTTCAGCATAGTTGGATGTTCATGGAACTTAGTTCAGTCAGATTTTAGTGTCCAGTACTTAGTGGTAGGGTTTGCAGCTCCTTCCTCCATACTAAGCTAGCTTAGGCTTCATTCGAGGATGAATGTTCCCAAGGGGGAGATATTGTAACACCTCGCAAATCAAACTTAGAACTTTCAGCAGAAACATGTGAACCATGACAGGGTTCACAGACTATGAAAGGAACCACTGTCCGTCAACCTATCCAAGGTTAACACCCAACCAATTAGAGGTAGACCATATGAGCCTTCATGGGTTATGGACCACCCTACGAGTCATGGGAAGGTTCGTGTAAGACAGGAAGAACCTCCCTAGCTTAGACATCAGACCATGGAGCCCTCCACGGGATGTGTTCTTTATGACAGGCCATGGAAGGGTTTGTGAACCTGAGCCAGCAGACCACTAACCCAAGTGAAGAACCACGTCGGCCTTCACCATCTGTGGTCTTTCACACGGGCCGTGGTAGGGCTCATGGTCGAACCACCAAGAACCAGTAGCTACTTGCTAAGGACCATGACCCACTTGACGGGATGTGGTCCCAATGTCGTTCAGTCATAGTGCCCGTGGTCGGCCCTCATCAGATTTTAAGTGGGGTCATTTTGGTATTTTTCCCTATTTGTTGTACACCTAAACTATGTCGTTTAACCCCTAAAACTACGTAATTTTGGTCAGTTTGAGCCTAGTAAGTTAACCAGAAATTACCCTAATCGATCATTCATTAAAAGTAGAGCAAAATGAAGAGAATCCATGCATTAGAATCCTCAAGAACAACAACAGGGTTTTCTTCACTTCTAGCCTTTAAATCAAAAGATTTCGCCGTGAAATTCATTAGCAGGTATATGGGATTTCACTAGTAGGTTCCTTTCATCCACTAGGCCCCTAGATTTCAGTTAGAATTTTGATTTCATAAATAATGCTTAGACCTAGAGTTTCTAGAACATTAGATAATTGTTGTGATTTAGCTGTTAGAGTATTCCAAATAAGATTATCATGTTTTCGTAACTATGTTGCTTAATTCTTTCATGAAATTCAGAGCCATAGTTGTGTAGATTCGTTTAGTTCATGAATTACACTTTCTAGGTCAGTTTATACAAATATACATGCATCAGTTTACAAATGTTTCATTATCAGTACTTAATGTTGCATTTTCAGTTACCATGTCACATTCTTGAGGTATCCAATTTATTTGCAGTTATGTTGTGTCGTACATATTCTAGTTGGGAGTAGGCTTAGACTGAGTTGAACTAGGGTCAATCACCCTCATAGTCCCAGAACTACGTGCCTCCGTAGGTTAAGTCCCCTCGGTGGGTATCATATTTAGTGATCACGCTACTCATGCCATTATACCCCTGGCAAGGTATATTGGGTCCTCTCGATAAGGCATATACATCGGACTCTACTTTTAGATCACATGGTTTTATGTTGGTTATTAGTGACTCCCATAGTCCGATTCTAGTGCATTGATCAGGTTATCAATTATAGTGCAGTATTCAGTTTCAACATGTTATGAACTTGGCCATTGTATTCAGTTTAATTTATGTTAAGTATGTTCAGTATATTCTTCATCATCATCTTATATCACTGATCATTATGGTTTGTTCAGTTATGTGTTTATTGTTCAGATTTATCCTTTCCTGCATGCTCAGTACCTTTCAAGTACTGAAGCATACTCTGCGCTACATCTTCTCGTGATGTAGTTCAGGTTCTTAGTATTCAAATCACGTGTAGATCGATTCCCGATCTGTATTAAGCAGTATCAGTGGGGAGTCCTCATTCTTCGAGGATGATTGACATGTTTTCTATTGAGTCTTTCCTTTTCAGTTTCAATTTTGCTAGAGTTAGATAGGGACATGTCCCAGCATCTCTAGTTTGTTAGAGGCTTATTTCAGATATAGTTAGATTCAATTTTTGTTTGGAGTTTGATCCCTCTGTTGTCATTAAACTCACAGTTCATATATATTCAGATGGTATTGGGTATTCCCCACTTTCAGTTAATTATGGTTTTAAGCTTCCGCATAGTATATTTTATTCAGTAATCTTTAGTATGTATATGAAATGCCAGCTCAGGGTGAACTTGGGGTCACTCGTGATCCTAGGTCCCGTGTTTAAGTCAAGAGGGTAGCCTCAGGGCATGACAATGCCAGTCACGCCTTTATACCCCTAGCAAGGTATATTGGGTTCTCTCGATGGGCGTATACATCGGACTCCATAGTTAGCTTACACGGTTTATGTTGGTTGATAGTAGCTCCTACAGTCAGACTCTTTGATCATTGACCAGGTTTTCAGTAATTACTTTAATATACAGTTCAATTTGTTATCTTCATGATTAGTACTTGGTCATTGCATCCAGTTCCGCTTTAAGTTATACTTCAGTACATATCTATATCCTTGTTCAGATATATCATTGCTCAGTTATGCATTGTTCAACTTATATAATTTTTTCAGCTTAGCATATCTATATCATGCATGCTTAGTACATAAAAATATTAACCTATACTTTTGTGCTACATAGTTTCATGCTGTAGGTTCAGCCACTCGCCATCCATATCACACTTAGATTGATTCTCGGTCCGACTTCAGCAACTTTAGTGATCAGTCCTCATACCACGAGGACAATAGATATGCTTTCCATTTTAGTGTTTATATTTAGTTTTGAGCTTTTGTTAGAGTTAGATCAGGGCATGTCCCAGCAACTCAGCTCAGTTTGAGGCTTTTCAGATATAGTAGTAAATTCAACTTGAGTTGTTAAGTGGTCGTTCCAGTTACCACTAAACTCTTTCTATATTTTATTATGATTATTCAAGAAAAGACCAAAATACTCCTTTCCTTAAATGGATGAAAAGACTTAACTAGAGAGGCTCATCTCAAATGGCCATAACTTTTTACTCTGACCTTAGAATTCAGGAAACATGGGGGTGTTGGGAAGAGGACTGGAAGGCTTTCGACTTGATACCTCATGGGCCACCTAACTCCTTATGTGCTAAAAGATATAGTCTCGTTTGAAGTTGACCCAAAACTAAAAACTTATTGAATTCAAAGGTGTTACAATATCTCCCCCTTGGTACATTCTTCCTCGAATGAGATAACACTAACCAAAACGCGGGTGGGAAGCATCTAACAACTCCAACACAAGCACACAACATGCAGAGAACATACTCAACATATTTATTTAATAAGTACTTTACAAAGAGTTAGTACGCTTGTCTGAAATTTCTCTAGAAAAAAAAAAGATGTGGGTGTCTCTTCTTCATATCCCCCTTAGTCTCCCAAGTAGCTTCCTCAACAAATTGATTCCTCCATAAAACCTTGACTGATGCAACCTCCTTGGTTATCAACTTGCAAATTTGACGATCGAGAATTTGAATGGGGACCTCCTCATAAGATTAAATGTCCTTGATACCAATTTTCTCGGTAGATACAATAAGTGAAGGATCACCCATACACTTCTTCAACATAGAAATGTGGAATACCAGAAGAAAACCTACTAACTCTTGCGGTAGTTCCAACTCATAGCTACATTGGCCAACTCTCTTGGATATCCAGTAATAACCAATGTACCGGGATCTGAGTTTCCCCTTCTTACAAAATGTCAAAACACCTTTCATAGGTGAAACCTTCAAGTAGACCCAATCATCCACCTCAAATTCTAAGTCTCTCCTTCTAACATCGGTATAGGATTTCTGACGACTCTGCGCTAACTTCTACCTTTATTGACTAATCTTCACTTTCTCCATGGCTTGATTAACCAAGTCTTGTCATTTCAACTCAGCTTCACCAACCTCAAACCAACCAATAGGCGATCTACATATTCACCCATAAAGGTCATCACAATGAGCAATTTGGATACTGGAGTGATGGCTATTACTGTAAGCAAACTCTATGAGAGGCAAGTGGTCATCCCAATTACCTTTGAAGTCTATGACACATCCCTTCAACTTATCCTCTAGGGTCTGAATTTTGAGCTCAGCTTGACTATCAGTCTGAGTATGAAAAGGAGTACTTAAATTTACCTTCAAAACAAAACCTTTGTGGAAAGTCTTCCAAAAATGGGCGGTGAATTGTGCACCTCTATCTAAAATTATAGACACATGAACTCCATGAAGCCAGACTTTATCTTTAATGTATAATCTAGCATAATCCCATGTTGAATTGGTAGTCTTTACCAGCAACAAATGGGCTGACTTAGTCATCTAATCTATAATCACCGAATTTTAATAATCCTGCCTGCAAGATCCTGGCAAGCCAGTAGTGAAATCAATATTGATCATTTCCTACTTCCATTTCAGAAGAGTTATATTCTAAGCCACACCACTGGGTCTTTAGTGCTCTACCTTGACTTATTGGTAATTTGCCCACTTAGCATCGAACTCTCCAATACACCTCTCAATACTAGTTGTAACATCTCAAAATCAAACTTTGACTTGCAGAAAAATATAGCAAAATAATTTGGTGAACCACGGTAGAGTTCACGGACCGTGAAATGAACTCGGTCCGTTGACCTGCCCGTGGCTCATATCAACCAAAAGTGGTGGACCACGAGACCCTTCACGGGCCGTGGACCACCACACAAGCCGTGGGAAGGATCGTGGAAGCTAGGAAGAGAACACCCAAGCTCAAGCCTCAGACCACAGAGCCCACTACAAGCCGTGTTCTTGATGACGGGCCATGGGAGGGTCCGTCGTCTTGAACTAGCAGACCCCTAGCCCCAAGTGAAGAACCACAGAGTCCTTCACAGTCCATGGTCCTTCATAGGGTTCGTGAGTTGGACCGTGGGAGGGGGTTACAAGAACCAGTAGACCGTGGCAAGAACCATGACCCACTTGACGGGCCGTGGTCCCAGCGGTGGTTCGCTAGTGGCTTTGTAGAAGGGCACAATCAACTTTTAAGTTTGGGTAGTTTTAGTATTATCCCCTATGCATTAGGCATTTAAACTACGTCGTTTAACACCTAAACTATGTCATTTTACTCCATTGAAGCCTAATAATTTAGTCAGAACCTATCAAAACCTTTATTCCCAAAAATCCATCGAACTTAGAACTAAAGGAGAAGAAAGCGATGCCAGTTTTCTCAAGAACACGCAACATGTTTTCTTCAGTTCCATCCCCAAAATCATAGGACTTATCTGTAGATTTCGTCACTAGGTATGTCGGATTTTACTAGTGGATCCATTTCATCCACTAGGTCCCTAAAATTTATTTAGTTCCTTGATTCTCTATATATTGTTTAGGCCTAGGGTTTCTAAAACATTGGAGAATTATTATGATTTCAATTTCTTTAGTATCCGTAATGTAAATTTCATGTTTTCTTGGAAATGTTGTTTAATTCCTTGTATGAAATTCAGAACCCTAGTTCGTGTAGATTCTCTTAGTTCATGAATTGCACTTGCTAGGTCAGTTAAACAGATAATCATGCCCTAGTTTTGAATGATACATTATTAGTTTATAAGTGTTGCATTCTGAGATTTGCTTGTCAGTATTTTGAGCTATTTAGTATGTCAGTATTTCAGTTACATTTCAGTCATATACATATTCAGTTGGGAGTAAACTTAGGACTGAGTTGGACTAGGGTTCAACGTACCTTGATAGTCCCTGAACTACATGCCCCCGTAGGAGTATAATCTCCTCTAACAGCATCAGATTTAGTGATCACGCCAGTCATTCCTTTTTACCCCTAGCAAGGTATATTGGGTCCTCTTGATGAGGCATATACATCAGACTCCACGTTTATCTCATGTGGTTTTATATCAGTTAATAATAGCTCCCACAGTCAGACTCTTAGTGCATTTGACTAGGTTTTTAGTATATACTTCAGTATTTAGTTTACCATGTCATGTTCATGATTATCACATGGTCATTGCATTCAGTTTAGCCTTTCAGTAATCTTTTCAATATTTACATTTTTGCTCAGTTTACAGTATTGCTCAGTTACGCCTTGTTTTAACCTATTTATGTTTATTCAACTTAGTATCTACTTCCTGTATGCTCAGAACATTCAACGTACTGTCGCATACTCTGCGCTACACCCTTCCAAGATGTAGGTTATGGTACTCAGCATCCAGATCGTGCTTAGATCAACTCTCACTCCGCATTTCAGCAGCTTCAGTGGTGTGTCCTCATACTTAGAGGAGAATAGATATTCTTTTAGTTGTAATCTTTTTTATTCAACTTTTAGTTTTGTTAGAGTTAGCTAGGGGGAATGTCCCAACAATTCAACTCAATTAAGGTTTTTCAGATATAATAGTTCAATAAGCTTGGATTGTTGAGTTTATTTTTCAGTTATTGTTAAACTCTTAGTATGTTTTGACTATTCAGATTAGTTGGGTATTCCCCAGTTTCAGATATCCACTATTTATGCTTTCACATAGTTGTTGTTATTTAGTTATCTTTTTGTATGCTTATGATATGCCAGACACTGAGTTAGCTTTGGGTTAGTCGTGATCCTAGGTCCCGTGTTACGTCAAGGGGGTAGCCTCGGGGCTTGACAAACTTGGTATCAGAGCATTAGGTTCAATAGACCTAGGATATTTGAAAGCCGAACTAAGTAGAGTCTCTTTTGTGGGTAAGAAGTGCACCAAATCTAATGAGAGAGACTGGCTACTAAATGTTTTAAGAAATACTTCACATTCTTTCTATTTTTATCATGCGTGGTTATGATCCAACTTCTCCTATCTAATTAATCATTATATGTTTTAGATTATACCTTCTCTTAGAGCTAACACATGAAATGCTAATGCACGCAATGCTAACACAGTTCCTCCAGTCCCGAACCATGAGGTCACGAATACCAAATTTTGGAATGAGATTCCACTTTTGGCTCAAAGTGTGGACAATAAGAATAATCAACAGGTCCTAGTTCATGCAAATAATGATGTTGGATCAGCTGCTGCTAGGGTTCAAGATTTTGTTCAGATGAATCCGCCCAAGCTTTTAGGGTCACAGGTTAGTGAGGACACACATAACTTCATTGATGAGGGTAAGAATTTTTTTGGAGTAATGCAAATGACTGGTAATGATAGGGTGGAGTTGGAATCGTACTAACTTAAGGATGTAGCTCATATTTGGTTCACTCAGTGGAAAGAAAATAGGGGTACAGATGCAGCTCCTGTGACTTAGGAGTGTTTTGCTGGAACTTTTCTAGATATGTTCTTCCCAAGGGAGTTGAGAGAAGCTAAGGCACAACAATTTACAAACTTGAAGTAGGGGTCAATGTTGGTCCAAGAGTACGGGCTAAAGTTCACTCAGTTTTTAAAGTATTCTCAACACATGGTTGTCGATTCAAGGTCACAAATGAGTAAGTTTCCATTTTGGGTATTCGATCTGGTGAAGATCGAGTGCAGGAATGCTATGATTTTAGGGGATATGGATATCTCCAGACTTATAACTCATGCTCAGTAGGTTGAGGGAGATAAGCTTAAGGAAATGTGTAAGGACAACAAGAAGGCTAGAATATGGAATTATGAATACTCTCAGCAAAAGGCGAGTGGTAAGAATTGCTCACAGTTTCGAATAGGTCTACATCCCCAAAACATTCATTAGCTAGTGCTCCATCCCCAAGATTTTGATAGGATCATAAAGGTAGAGCACCACTCTCTAAGTCTCAAAGGAGTGCTTCAAGTAACAGGACTTGCCCAACTTGTCTGAAGTGTGCTAAGAACAATCCGGGAGAGTTTCTTGCACACAAGAAAGGGTACTTTGGGTGTAATCAGTCTGGCCATAGGTTGAAGGATTTCCCTCCTACGAGACAGTATCAAGGAGGTATGAACAATAAATCTCAATCTACAACTCCAACAGCACTAGCAGGTCGCCTAACTCTGCAGGGTACTTCATTTGGTACATGTGGGGTCAATACCAGAACAAGTTGTATGCTCTCAAGGCTCACCAGGATAAGGAAGATTTTCCTAATATGGTCACTAGTACGCTGTGAGTCTTTTATTTATATGTTTGTGCATTGTTAGTTCCAGGGGATACATTATCTTTTGTAACTCACTATAGTAAACTTTGGTGTCAGTCCAAAAACTCTCTCAGAACCCTTCTCAGTCTCTACTCCAGTTGGTGACCCAGTTATAGCTAGACAGGTATACAGAAACTGCCCTGTCACAGTCTCTGAGAAAGTCATCTTAGCAGAACTTGTAGAGTATCAAATGGTAGATTTTGATATCATTTTAGGCATGGACTGGTTACATTCCTGTTATGCCTCAGTCAATTGTATCCAAACGAGCTTTTCTTAGAGTGGAATGGTAGAATCTTAGTGCCTATGGGTCGATTCATTTCTTACCTTAAGGAAAAAAAATGATTTCCAAAGGATATATCTATCATCTTGTTAGGGATAAGGATTCAAACTTCGAAACCTAAACTCTTGAGTCAGTCGTGGTAGTAAATGAGTATCTAGAAGTGTTTCCAAAAGATCTTCCCGGAGTTACTCCCGAAAGGGAAATCGACTTCGGAATAGATCTCTTTCTTGATTACTGTCGTTGGTCATGATAAGCATCAAAATGGCGCCGTTGCCGAGGAGCGGTGTTATTTGAGAATTTTTATATTAGTAAAATTTTTGTTCTTTTTAGGTGTAATTTACTAACTTAATTTTTCGTTTTGTTTTGATTGATTGTGTCAACATTTCAGAAAGTATGAGTGTTAACGGTACTAACGGGAGCTAGGTGGGCCATCAGGATGAAATCGGCAACCTCAATGATGTTCAAGAGCACAACATCAATGATCCACATCTCGTGGTGTTCCACATATTGAGCACCATGTTGCAACTCTTACAACTAAAGGGACTTTTCAGTGGATTACCACATGAAGACCCACATGAGAATCTTTGAAACTTCGTAGATGCGTGTGGACCATTCTCGTTCTAAAGCATCTTGCATGAGTCGGTTTGATTAAGACTATTCCCTTTCTCATTGATAGGGGAGGCGTGCAAGTGGCTAGTTGAGTTACCACGTAACTTGATCAGTTCGTGGGAGGAGTTGGTCACCGCATTCAATATACGATATTTCCCTCCCTCGAAGATGATGACTATTTGAGATAGCATCCAAAGCTTCAAGCATTTGAATGGAGAGCCTCTGCATGAAACGTGGCTCCAGTTTAAAAAATTGGTGCTACAATCCCCAACCCATGGTCTACCTGATAATGTGCTTCTTCAATACTTTTATCGGAGCCTCGACTCGTTAAACAAAGGTGTAGCTGACCAACTCTCACTCGGAGGATTGATGCAACAACCATATGCAGTAGCAACTCAACTTCTTGATGGCATGACGACTATCAACAGGGCATGGTACACCTGCAAAGACCAGGTCTCACCGATCACCTTTCAGCTATCCAAGGAACATGTTGACAAAGATAATGAGAGAGACCTAAACATGTTAAAGATCATGACGCAACTTGACATTTTATCCAAGAATATCATGGGGGCTGGAGCCCGTAGTGTCAATACTGTGGGAATTGGGGGTACGAATCCTGAGGAGATGAAATTTGAAACAATGTATGATGAGGAAGTTAATTTTCTAGCTAACCAAGGCGGAGGCTACCGTTCAAACTACCCAAGGCAGGGTGGTAATCAAGGATGGGTTAGAGATGAAGGTCGGAAGGATCAAGATCGTGAATGGAGGGACCGTAATCCAAATTGGAAGGATGGGGAAAAGGATAGATATGTGCCTCCCCATGAGCGTCAGAAGCCCAATGATTCAGATGGTGGTATGTCTGAGGATATGCACTCGAGTATTCTAAAAAAATTTGAAGGGTCAGATAAAATGCTAAAAGGTATGAAAGAAGACATGTCTACCCTCCGCCAGACTATCACCTCTCATTCAGTGTCAATCAAACAGTTAGAGACCAAAATGGGTCATATATCGTCTCATCTCAATCCGAGAAAATGAGGGGGTTTACCTAGTGATACTAAGGCTAGCCCCAAGAGTGAGGTGTGAAATTTAACTTGAGTTTTGCCGCGACGTTAACTAAGGTGTTGTTTGTATAAATTGTGTGTCACTTTCAACGACTAGCCTGACAAGAGAAGCACTTCACCAACTAGCTTCGCTAAGTGATTCCACTCTCAGAAATATCCGTCTACCTCTGTTGAATTATGATCTAACTTATCTTCGAAGCCTTTGCAAAAATGGATAGAACAAAAGTCACAGGGAGAAATGATCCACCCAGGTAACTAAGAGCACGAGAGTTTTAAAATGATGAAAAGAAAGCGGAGCTAGCCATACAAACAAAATATACCAATGAAGCCAGATCAAAGAGACGACTACCCATCGACCCCAATGTGCTTACATGAGCAAAAAGTTTTGTTAATGCAATACGGGCCTTCAGAGCAGCTCAGGAGATAGATCAGATAATTGCAGCTAATGTTGCTGCAGAGGCCAAGGCATAGGCAAACAATACTCCGGGTATTGATACCTAGACAGATAAAGAAACCTATTAGCCAGGATCCCCTCTTTACCTCCTTCTCTGTCTTATTATATTTTTTTCCAGTTTGGATTCCATATTACCTCCATTTGAGGATAAATTGTTTTTTATTTGTGGTGGGGTGAGGCCCACACTTTTGTGTGATGTTTATGATTTGTTTTTTGAATACATTTGGGTTGTCTGTTTATAATTGTGTTAATTACTGCTTTTCTGTGGATGTTTGAACTCGTGGCTCCGTTTACTTTCAATTGCAAAATGATTTTGACCATTCCAAATGTTTTTGAAATTTTTGCACATTTTTGCCACCCCTCGTGAGTTGAATGTGGCTGTTCTTTTGCAAGAATTGAAGTCTCGGTTTTGATCAATATCGATGACTTGAATAGTGCTCTCAATTGAACGAACCTGAATATATGGCTACGATGAGGCCAAATGAAGTTGCATAGACAATATGTGAACTCTTTGAGTCTCATTGTGATTAGCCATTTATCGAATTGATTTTCTTGTTAAGACCGTTGTACACTAGCGAAAGTGTGTAGTCTTGCTTAACTTAAGTGTCGATGCCTTGTGTGATTAGCTTGCTTTGAACCATGCATGAATAAACCTAGAATTTTCCCTGTTAGTTTGATTGATTTAGAAAGGTGTCCTCTTGAAATTATCTTAGGCAACATTAAAGAGTGTGAGCCAAATTTTGACATATACCTCTTTTGTGGCCTACCCGTGAGTCTGTGAAACTCTTTTGAACACCCTTTGAGCCTTACCTTTTTTGGAAGAACCTTGATGAACCCTACACCTTACTTGACCCACTACCTACAATCCTCTTAATTTGTGATTTAGTGAATAACCAACTTAGGCCAAAAGCCTAAGTTGGGGGTGTGGTGAAAAGGAAAAGGAGAAGTCAAGAAGTGAAAGAAAAAGTCCCCCCTAACCCATGGGATTGCATAAGTGGAAACCCATTCAATTAAACAAAAAAAAAATAAGGTGGAATAAGGTACGAAGGAAATCGGGTTTCCAAGCAATCCATGAAGGTGAATAAACAGGTGACTTAGAAGCATTAGAAAAAGAATCGATAAAGGAAAAGAAAGGAATGCCTTGAGAGTACCACATCCTATGAGGAAGGAGTCACTGAGTATAAATGACCATACCTTTGCACTCATCTCCATTACAAGCCTTAGAAAGACCTTTTTGATCTTGAGTAAACCGAATCGAAAGTCGATTAGAAAATAAGGGTAAACCTATGGGTGAAAACATGCATTGTGTTCCTCTTTTTTAGTGTGACCATTGCATCTAATTCCTGATCTTGAATTGATTAACCGCTATGTGTGAATATTGAATCATTCTTCATGTGACGGCATTTAGATACTTTTTGTTGAGCTTGAACTTGCACAAGTAGCAAGTATTGCGAGCATGAGAATCTCTGGTAAAGGTGTGTCTCAACTTGAATCTTTGAGTACACAGTTGATCTTTGCATAAATAATTTAAATCTTGTTGTGTATGTTGATGATTGAGTCTTGTGCAACACTGTTTGAGACACCCTTTTTGAACAGTTGAACTTGAGTTTGCTTGAGGACAAACAAAAGTTTAAGTTAGAGGTGTTCATGAGTCCACTAATTGGACTCATTTAGGGCTTTATTTTGATAAGAATAGTGTCCTCGAATGCTTATTTTGTCTAAATATCTGATGAAAACTCTTAAGTTTCAGGTATTTGAAGTTTTAGTGAAAGCATGAACACTTAGGCGCAAAAAGGAACAAAAAGGCTGGAAGAAAAAGAGAAGGTGAATCCCGAGCATCGCCAAGCACACTTGGCGATTTGCCAAAGAGATTTACTCCGCCCTTTGTTCCAGTACGCGAAGCCCTGAAGGAGAAGGATCAAAAAGGCTATGAAAGGAGCAGTCGATGCTTCGCCGAATAGTTCCGCAAAGCAGTACTATACCGCCCAATTGTCCAGAATGTGAAGATGTTGAAGGCAAGCACGAAACAGCGATGAGACAGATGAAGGGTGAGTCGCCAAAGTCATTCGGTGATATCGACTAACTTCGCCGAAAGATCCGCCAGCGCTATTTTATGAAGTCTATAAATACTAAACTTGTTATAAATTTTAGGAGAATCAAACATTTATTTTAATTTCCAAAATAGAATAGTACTTTTTGGATATTTTTCTCTCAAGTTTGGAGAGGGTTTTTGGGAGACTTGAAGAAAGAAGGATTTCATCTTCTCCAAGATGGAAGTGGGTCTTCTCCATTCTTCTTCCATTGCTTAAATAAAGGTTTAATTTGTTATACCCATTTGATTTTACTATCATTTTAGGTGTATTTTGTTATTTCTTGATGTGTGGCTAAAAACCCTCATTCTTGGGGTGTGATTTAGCAAATATGTGTTGATATTATTGTTGGGTCTTGCTTGCTGATAGGTTAGATGTAGTTTAATGGTGATTTCACCTAGTGGTTGTGGTTTAATCTAAAGGGTTTGTAGTTGCAAATACAAAGCCACTCATGTGTTTTCGGCTTGCCCAAGAGGGAGGTCGCGAAACCAAGACCACTAGACTGATGGCCTAATGAGTACGTCGACATGAGTTTCAGCCCGAGAGGCTGAGCCCTTGTCCAATATACTAACACTCAGCTTGAGAGAGTGAGTGGGATAAGGCGTAGGCTGGTCTTCATGCGGCAAATGGGTGTCTGAGAGGAACCCATTTGAAACGGGTTAAGTTGCACGAGAGGGAACTTATTTCCATCTAAAGCTTAGCCTACTCACTATTATCTTGAAAATTTCCTATTGAAAGCATGTACCCAACGATTTATCTCAACTTGTATTGCGGTCACACCCCAAGAACATTTCCCCATACTTGATTTTCTTGTTAATTTTTGTTGTTTTTACTACTTATGACAAAACCCCCAAATCGATATTTGACACTTTTATGTCGCCCCCTTTAATTTACTATGTTTTTAATCGTTAATGTCTTTAGGTACGACTAGTTAGAGCTAAATTTTATTTTTCTATCAATTCTCAAAATCACTCTTTTGGGACACGACCCTAACCTTTAGTTGGGTTACTATACTGTCGACAATCGTAAACACTCATACCGTAGGTTAGTGTCGTTGGTCACACTAAACATCGACTCGCAGCAAAAAAACTCAGCAGGGTTCATGCACCGTGAAAGGAACCACGATCGATCGACCTGCCCGTGGCTCACACCCACCAAGAAGTGGTGGACCACGAGACCCTTCACATATGGTGGACCACCACACGAGCCGTGGGAAGACTCATGGAGTCTAGGTTGAGAACACCCAAGCTTAGGCATCAGACCACAGAGTCTACCATGGGCCGTGGTCTTTATGACAGGCCATGGGAGGGTCATTCGTCTTGAGCCAGCAAGCCCCTAGTAGCAAGTGAAGAACCACAGAATCTTTAACGGTTTGTAGTCCATCACATAGTCCGTGAAATGGACCGTGGGAGGGGGTTAGAGGAACCAGTAGATCATGGCCCAAACCACGACCCACTTAACGGGCTGTGGCTCCGTGGAAAGGCCCCGTCATTTTTTAAGTTAGGGTCATTTCGGTCTTTTCCCCTATGCCTTGGGAATTTAAACTACGTTGTTTAACACCTAAACTACGCTATTTTACTTAGTTTAAGCTTAATAACTTAGTTATAACCTATAGAAAATCTTTATTCCCAAAAATCCATCGAACTTAGAACTAAAGGAGAAAAAAGAGACGCCAATTTTCTCAAGAACACACAACAAGTTTTTTTTGGTTCTAGCCCCAAATTTGAAGGATTTCTCCGTAGATTTCATCACCAGGTATGTGGGATTTCAGAAGTGGATTCCTTTCATCCACTAGGTCCCTAGAATTTTGCCAGTTCCTTGATTCTTTATATCTTGTTTAGGCCTAGGGTTTCTAAAACCTTGGAGAATTGTTATGATTTGAGTTTCTATAGAATCCATAATCTAAATATCATGTTTTCTTGGAGACGTTGTTTAATTCCTCGTATGAAATTCAGAATCCTAGTTCGTGTAGATTCTCTTAGTTCGTGAATTGCAATTGCTAGGTCAGTTAAACAGATAATCATGCTCTAGTTTTGAATGTTACATTATCAATATATAAATGTTGCATTCTCACATTTGCATGTCAGTATTTTGAGCTATTTAGTATATCAGTATTTATGTTACATTTCAGTCATACAAATATTCAATTAGGAGTAAACTTAGCAGTGAGTTGGACTAGGGTTCAGTGTACCCTAAAAGTCCCTATTCAACGTGCCCCTGTAGGAGTAAAAGTCCCTTCTGATGGGCATCAGATTTACACGTCATCTAATTCTAGGTGTCAACGATCGTAAATCAGTATAAAACCCAACTAAATGAGTTGGGGTCGAATCCCACAGGGAGCGGTAGGTTTTTAGAATTCAATTAAGAAGTATAAATGTAGTCTAATCAGCCATATGAATAGAATTTATCAAGAAAAGACATTAATCAAATTAAATGGGTGACACGAATGTCAAATGGGGGGTTTGGTTTGCAATTATCAACTACAAGCAGTCATAAACAATTCTAAATGACAATAAAGAGATAGATTCTCGGGATGTGATCAATTATAGGCAAATATAGGCATATGGGTAATTGCAACTACTAGTAAATATATCTAAATATCAGTGAGTAGGCTAGACTATAAGGGAGATAGCTTTCTCTCGAACAATTAACCCGAATCAGGTGATTTCTTTCGAACATCAACAAGCATGAAAATGAAAAACAACCCACACCTTAATACATCCATTCTTTCGAGCTAGATGGGTGGAATTGGGTTTAGGATTTACTCTCTCGAGCTAAACCCAGATCAACCCAATACCCATAAATTACCAATCAATAATTTTAGTCCTAAAAACTCTATTTCGAGCAAGCCAAGAACACAATAGCAGAGTTCCATTTGCAAGTACAACTCATAAATTAAACCACAATTACTGATTAAACTCAATTTTAAACAACATTAAAGCTAGGAATTAGCAATACCTATAAACTAATTCAGCCCATAATAACATAATGACACCCCAAGAATTGGGGTTTTAGCCAAGCATCATAAAATGGTAAAAACTATTTCGAATCGATTATCCATCATGTAATACCTGGAAACTAATAGACTGAACTAGAGCCTTAAGTTAGGGTTCTAGAGTTTGATATGAGTGTTAGAGTAGTAGATAAGACTTCCCGTACTTCGAATGAGGGTTTAGGGGTTAAACGTCACGGTACCTGTTACACCCCATAGTTTAGAAGACCATTTAGGGTTAATGAAGGGTTACAAGGGCAAGTTCCAAGGCTACGGGACCATGGACCACGGGCCACTTTATTGTCAGTGGGAAGGCTCGTGGTCATGCCTTAGCTTTGTGGGGACCAATATACACTAGCCAAGCCACTGCCCAAGGACCACGGGTAGGACCACGACCAGTGGTTGATTTCATTAATCATGACATTTCTTCTAATTCTAAGTGCCAATGATCGTTAGTTAGTAATATAAGCCAACTAAGTGAGTTGGGGTCGAATACCACAAGGAGTGGTATGTGGTTAAGATTCAAGAGCCAAGTACAAATATGTTCAAGCCAATCATAGGTAAAAACATTTACGAATGAAAGAATGGTTCAAGTTTGGGGTGAGACAAGTGTCATATAACAAGGGGTTTTGATTGTAATTATCAACAACAACAACAACAAATAACACGATTAAAACAAGTAAGGAGACGGGTTCTTGGGAGGTGATTAGATTATAGGCTAAGGTAGACAAATGGGTAATTGCAACTAATAGTAAATTGTAAATCAGTGAATAAACTAGACTTTAGTAGGGATAAACTTTCTCTCAAACAATTTACCCCAAATCAATTTGGTTTCTCTCGAACACCAATAAGCAGCATTTAAGAACAACCAATTTTTTAGTCCATTCACTCTCTCGAGCTAAATGTGTGGAAAAGGGATTAGGATTCACACTCTCGTGTTGAACCCATGACAACCCAATACCCACAATCAGTAATCTTGGTTTAAACACCTCTCTCCCGAGCAAGCCAAAAACACGAAGGTAGAGTTGCATTTGCAACTACAACCCTTTAAATTAAACTACAATTACTGGTTGAAATCACTTTAAAATAACATTTAAACTATCAATTAACAATACCCAGCAGCTAAATCGACCTATAATCACATAATCACAACCCAAGAATTGGGGTTTTAGCTGGACATCATATAAAGATAAAAATCATTACCAAATTGTGTTTCCGTCAACTAGGTAAGATTTATTTCGTTTTTAGAAAGGTCAAGGTTGAAGAATCTCAAAGACCCACTTCCAATTTCTCAAAAATGGAAATCTTCAAAGCTAAGGAAAATATTGTCTCTAAACTCTCACTTCAAAACTAAATTTTTTTAATATGAAAACTGATAATTGAAATTAGATACTATTCTAAGAATTAAAAAAAGTAGTTACAGTCGCCAAAAATGTGTTGCGAAGGACCATTCAGCGGGATAAGTCAGGATCGCCGATCCACTCGGTGATCTTTCCTTTGGTCAATTCCATCGCCTTTTTGCTTTGGCCTTCAGCATCTTCAAGTTCTATAACTTTGGGAGATCTAGCACTACATCGCAGAACCGTTTGGCGATTCGTTGACTTTTCCTTTTTATCGCGGACTTGATTTTCTCCTTCAAGGTTTAGGACACTGGAACTTTAGGCGCGATTATGGCCATTCGGCGACTCGTCCAATGGGTTAGGCGATCATCATGCCTTCTTTTCTTCGTTCTTTCAGCTGCGTTGTTCCTTTTGCTCATTAGTGTCCATGCTTTGTTCATCAATCTAAATACTTGAAAATGAAGGATTTAGATAAGATATTGGCACAAAATATGCATTTGAGGACACTAAATCTATTAAAATAAAGCCCTAAATGAGTCCAAATCGTGGACTCATCAACACCACCAACTTAAACTTTTGTTTGTTCTAAAGTAAAACTCAAGTTCAGCAGTTCAAAAAGAATGTCTCAAATAGTGCTACACAAGACTCAATCATGAATGTACACAAAAAAACTCAACTTACTCATGCAAGATTCAAATGTGCACTCAAAGATTCAAGTTGTGACTCACCATTATCAAGACTCTTAAGTTCACAATACTTTATTCAAATGCATGTTCAAGCTTAACAAAGGTACTCAAATGCCCTCACAAAAAGAATGATTCCATATTCACACCCAATGGTTCATCAATTTGAAGCTCCGGAATCAAATGCAACACTCACACACACAAAGATGAACACAATGAATGATTACACCCATAGGGTTGCCCTTATTTTCCAACCAACAATTGTTTCAGCTCACTCAAGCACAAAAAAGTCTTTTCAAGGCTTGTAACGGGGCTGAGTGCAAATGTATGGTTATTTAGGCTCAATAGTTGTAATCCTCATGAAATATGGTGTGAACAACACTTTCTTTCTTTTTCTTCATCATTCTCATTCGTGCTCACAAATCACCCCAATATTCATCTTGAATGGACTGTTGGACACTCATTTCTTTTTGCATTTTCACAACTTTATTCCACAACTTTTCAATTATTTTTCTTTTTCATTATTTTCTTCTTTTTCTCTCCCTCTTTCCTTTTGTATGGAGGGGTTCCATCTTTCTCAAAACCATGGGTCAAAGGGGACTTCTTTGCACTTCTTGATTTACCTTCTCTTTTCACCACATCCCCAACTATTTTTTTTTGCCTAAGTTGGCTATTCACAAAAACCATAAATCATGAGGATTAATGGTAATGGATCAGGAAAGGTCACAATTTTATTAAGTTTCTTCCAAGAAAAGGGTTAATGCTCAAAGTGTGTTCAAGCGAAGTTTACGCACTTACAAGGTAGGCCACAAAAATAGGTATAATGTAATATTGTTTCACACTCTTTAAAGTTGCCTAAGATCATCTCAAGAGCTTTCATCACTTAGTCAATCGGACCAACGGGGAAAATTCTACGTGTCATCACATATGGTTCACGGAAAGCTTATCACACAAGGAATTGAGAACAATGTCAAACAAGACCCCACAATTTCGCTATTGTTCCATTTTCATTACAAGAGACTCAATTTGTTAATTGGCTAGTCATAACGAGATGCAAAAATTTCACATATTGTCTATGCATATTCATTTTGCCTCATCGTAGCAACACATTCATTTTTGTTCGATTATGAGCACTATTCAAGTCATCGGTATTGATCAAGACCGATACTCAAATTTGAAAGAGAACAACAACATTCAAACACAAACAAGAGGTGGCACAATTTTTTTTTGAAAGGGTCCAAAAATCATTTCAATTAAAAACAAGGAGCCACAAGCTCAATCATCCACAAAAATAGTGTGAAAACACAATATATACCACAAAACCCAATGTACAAACAAAGAAATAACACACAAAAGGAGGGACTCAGCCCACCACAAACATAAGTTTTTTGTCCTCGAATGCAGGAAAAAATATATCCAAAAGTCAAAAAGTAAGATAGAGAGAGACGTAAAACTGAATACTGTCTAAACAGTCGCTCCATCTTTTAGGGCATCAGTGCCCGTTTTAGTGCTCGAAACCTGGGCAGCAGTGCCTGTAGTCACCTCAGAAGCAAAAACAGAGGCACTAGAGTCAGCCAAGGGTGTATCCACCAAAGAAGCTTGCACAACTACATCTACCTTGGCCTCCTGAGTTTCTGTAAGGCCCTCATATGAAGCCTCCTAAGCAACCCCAAGCATCTACTCATCTGTCTCTGTGCCTCAGACTCGGGATCAGCCACCTCCTCAACTCTAACATCATCTCTTGTGGTAGCCAAAGGCATAGTTAGATCTACTAGAACCTCCGGGATATCCACCATCCCGAAAATCATGGACATGTTAGTGGACTTCAGCTGGTCCACATCTCTCCTCAGTGTAGCGAAGGCGGCTTTTAAAGCCGTCATCTCCTCGGTGTCCCCTTGGCCACGCTCACACACCACTATCCTTGCTGCAAGGGCATCAGTGGTAGCGCTCAAGGGTGTCAGAGCATGAACAAGGGCTTCCTAAATCATGCCCAAAATGGAGGCCTTAATTCTGGCAGCACAACGATCCGCAGAATGGGCGAGTTTCCCCATCCAGAGTAATGCAGCCTGAGTGAGCGGGGTTCGGGAAACAATAATAACAGCAGTTCTGGGAGGCAATGTAGCTGCAGATGAACTAGGGGTGTGAGAAGGCACAACAGTAGAAGTATCTGATGGCCCAGGGGCCGAAGTAAGAAAAGGTGCCTCTGCAGGTAATATTTAAAGATCAACAACCGGGGATGTATCCACCGGGGCTGCTTTCTTGTTCTCTTCTTGATCCTTTCAATATTCTTCCTCGATCCTCCTTATATCAGTGGAAGATGTGGGAATCACTTCCACATCCTTCTTCGTGTCTCTAGGTAACCGAGCCCATCTGTATAGCGCGGTGATCAACACCGGGAATGGGAGGGAAGTCTGGCACTACTTGGCCCTACTGACCATCTCCTATGCCATAATCATCCCCAGATTGATCCTCATCTCATCAATGATGCAACCTAGACAGGCTACCTTGACAAAGTGGAGAATTGACTCATTCTGGGATGGCATGATAATATTGCTGATGAAACCAAACCAGAACCTCGAAGCTACATTCAGGTCTTTCTTTTCTATTGGAGCCCCTGCCTCTAACCACTTCAGAGTGCCATCGGATAAGAGCGGGGCCAATCACTTCTTAATGTTGTCCAGCGTCTTTGTCCTAATCATATGCATACAATCATCTTCAAGTCTTGTAGTGCATTCTAGAATAACATTGATGGCAGTAAAATCTCACTGCACCCTCTTCCCCTTGACAACTACATAGTCTACTGGTTTAAATGTTGTTGCCTACTTCTTTCTCTGTAGTATCAAGGCCCCATAAGAAACGTAGAACTCTCGGACCCAAATTATAATAAACAGGCCATGGGGCTTGGTGAAGATCTGAAATTTATGAGACTTCAGACAACTCATAATCTCTTGGTACCTATCGATGACCGCATCTGTAGATAGATACGTCTCCTCAATGATTGTCATCAGCCTCTCAATCTTTAGTCTGTTCATAGACTTGGAAGGAGGACCCTGTACTGGTGGTTCTACGACCACCGCATATGTTGGAGATGGAGGAGGAGTAGTGGTGGCCTAAGGAGTCTTGATCCTAGACGGATCGCTCATCATTTTGGATCACAGCTTAGTCCTTTATGCTGCTAACAATTCATCATCCTTAGGCTCTGAAGCTGTAACCTGCAGCTCCTAGTGCTCACCCTCACTCTCAGAAATAGTGAGGTGAGTAGCGTAGATCCCGTCACTATCGGAGCTGGCCTCCGGGGACGTAGGTGGCTTCCTTTTTCCTTTGCCTTTTCCTCCAGTTGTGGGAAGTTTTGTGGCCTTGCCCTTGGATGCAACTGCATCGTTATTGAGAGTTATCCCCTTAGCCTTCTTACAGGGTGGCATGTTTCTACTGGCAACTTTTGGTCTTGCCATGTCTGCAAAAACATCAGAAAAAGTGTTAGAAACAATTCAAACTAAAGCACAGAAAAATAGCTGCAGACAGACTTTTCGAACCAGTCGGTGAGCTAGATCGGACTCGCCGAAAGGATTGGCTCAAAAATCTAAGAAATTTTTTGGCAAGTCGGTGATGGGAATGCCTTTCGGTGAATCACCGATATCATTAAGCGAGCAAGGAGTAGCCCACCGAAAGTTATATTGCAATTAAAGGTCGGGGAAGCAGACAAAGGGCGATAGAGAAAGACTTTCTGTTAGTCGCCGAGTGCATTCAGCCACCTCAGGCTTCTCATAGAAATTTACAGAAACAAGCTTTACATTTTTTAAGAAATTAAAGGTGAGATGCGGAACTTTGGCAAACCACCGAGTGGTTCGGCTAGCTCGACCCAGCTCGCCAAACGACCCAACGTGCTTACTTTAAACCCAACTTCTCAAATTCAACTTCGCAACCCCCGAAAACAAAATCAAAACATGGACTCAAATTAAACTAAGACCCATTACTCCCATTCCCTCGGGATACTCAGACTTCTCCCGATTTTGCCAAATTTGGCCATTTGACGACTTTTGCCCTTAAGAATGACGTCAACCGCTCCATCATTGGGAAAAATATGTCATTTGGCACAAATATGGGCTACTTAGACTTCACTTGCTAGACCCAACAACATGCAAGAATAGCCCCACAAACTGTAACCAAATTTAAGGCACAAAATCATGGGAACTCAACAACCAAGGCATTACGGGCAAGATAATCAATTTAAACTAGGCACACACAAATACAGTTATGATCAGAGAGGCCCAACACACATCACTAAGATAAGATCATTGCAAATGAGTAGAAAATAGTAAAAATTAAACTTGGGGTTCGGAAAATCAACCTTAGATGCCGATCAAAATATTTTTAAATGCTAGGCAGCAAAGTATTACACTCCGAATACAAATCCAATGACTAAAACACTCTAAAAGGAAAAAAGTACGGGAAATATTGTGCAGGTGTGAGTTTGGGTAGATTAAAAGTGAGGGAAAATGAAAGAGTTTGAAATTTTAAACCTTTGGCCTTTAAAAACCGTTTAGTTCTCGCCCATTCAACGACATTAGTTTAACTCGCCAACCCATTCGGTGACACACCGAGTTTTACAGGACCTCCAACTAATGTGGGGGTCCAAAAGGCGGACTAAATCGTGGTCATCGACCTAGTCGGTGATTTGCCAATCAGCTCCTGGGCTCGCCGAGTTTTAAAGACTCCAATTTAAAAGTATCTTGAGTCCAACGGCATTCCAAGATGGGCTTACCGACCATTTTGGCAAGTTGCCGACTGGACTATCAGCTCTCCAATCTCTACCTTTCTAAAACTTTCTACATTTTATCCTACACAATAAACACACCATTACTTCTAAAAAAAAATAAAGCAATAAAACACTTAGGTTGCCTCCTAAGAAGCGCCTTAGTTAACGTCGTGGCACAACGCAAGTCCCCACTTAAGTTCCATTAGTGGGGTTTGCCTCATTTTCATAAGGAAACCCCTATTCTGGCTCTGGGAAGAGGTGAGAGAACAATTGGTCCATTTGGGACTCTAGTAGCTGAATGAGCATGGAATGAGAGGTTGTCATATGGTTTAACATCAAGACATTCTCTCTTAACTGCTCCAACACTCTGTCGTGCTTTTTCGACTTTTTGCAGAATGAGTAAGAGGACGTCTTCAATTTGCCCATCCTCTTGTTTCTTAAGCTCTCAACGCTCATGAGGGGGCATGTACATGTCCTTTCTTTTGGACACTACCTCTAATTCCATGACTTTGTAGGCGAAAACATCCATCTGGGTTAACAATGAGGCCTATTATTGGTCTTTTTCTTTCTCCTTGTTGGTATTGACCATGTTATCAAGGAGTTAGGCTGCTTTAGCATAAGGTTTCTGGATGAGACCACCTGGAGAGATTTGGTCAATCAGTATTCTATTTTTGGGGCTAAGACCCTTGTAGAAGCATTCTAGAAGCATCTTATCTGGAATTCTATGAGTTGGGCATTGTAGCAATAGGGTCTTAAACCTTTGCCACAACTCATAAATTGCCTCACCCTTCAATTACTTGAAACTTAGTATGTTATCCTAAGAATCATCATTCTTAAAGGAGAGAGGTACATTTGGTCCCCATTACTACATAACATGCTCCTTTATGCTGCTCTAAACGACAACACACAAATCAAAACTAAAAATTAAGTAAGTTGAACTATGACTAACAAGAACAAAGTTCAATTCAACTAAAGAATCTTAAATAACACCACTCCCTGGCAACGACACCATTTTGATTTCACGTATCAGGACACTTCTTCCAATTCTAAGTGCCAACGATCATTAGTCAGTAATATAACCCCACTAAGTTAGTTGGGGTTGAATCCCACTAGGAGTGGTACATGCTTAAGATTCGAGAGCCAAGTACAAATATGTTCAAGTCAATCATAGGTAAAAACATTTACGAATAAAAGCATGGTTCAAGTTTAGGGTGACACAAATGTTAAATAATAAGTTTTTTTTAATTGTAATTATCAACTACAACAACAGCAAATAACACGAATAAAATAAGTAAGAAGACGAGTTCTTGGGATTTGATTGGATTATAGGCTAAGGTAGACAAATGGGTAATTGCAACTGATAGTAAATAGTTGTAAATAAGTGAATAAACTGGACTTTAGTGGGGATAAGCTTTCTCTCGAATAATTTACCCTGAATAAACTAGTTTCTCTCGAACACCAATAAGTAGTATTTAAGAACAGCCTATGCTTTAGTCCATTCACTCTCTCAAGATGAATGTGTGGAAAAGGGTTTCAGATCAATCTCTCGAGCTGAACCCATGACCACCCAATACCCATAGACCATCAAATCAGTAATCTTCGTTTTAAAACCACTCTCTCGAGCAAGCCAAAAACACGAAGGTAGAGTTGTATTTGCAACTACAACCCTTTAAATTAAACCACAATTACTGATTGAAATCACTTTTAAACAACATTTAAACTATCAATTAACAATACTAAGCATGTGAATCAACCCATAATCACACCCCAAGAATTTGGGTTTTAGCTAGACATCATAAAAAGATAAAAATTGTTACCAAATTGTGTTTCCTAAACTGGGTAAAATTAATTTTTTCTTTAAAAAGGTCAAGGTTGAAGAATCTGAAAGACCCGCTTCCAATTTCTCAAAAATGGAAATCTTCAAATCTTCAAAGCTAAGGAAAATATTGTCTCCAAACTCACAATTCAAAAGTAAAAAATTCTAATATGAAAACTGATAACTGATATTAGATACTATTCTAAGAATTTAAAAATGTATTTATAGTGGCCGAAAATGGGCTGCGAAGGACCATTCGGTGCAATAAGTCGGGATCACCGATCACTCGGTGAACCCCCTTTTTGTCAATTCCATTGCCTTTTTGCTTTCGCCTTCAGCATCTTCAAGTTCTATATCTTTGGGAGATCTAGCACGGCATCGCGGAATTGTTTGGCGACTCGCCAACTGCTCCTTTTTATCACCGACTTGATTTTCCCCTTTCGGGCTTAGTATACTTGAACTCTAGGAGTGATCATGGCCATTACGCGACTCTCCCAATGGATTAGGCGATCATCAGGCCTTCTTTTCTTCGTTCTTTCAGGTGCCTTGTTCATTTTTGCTTACTAGTGTCCATGCTTTGTTCCCCATTCCAAATACCTGAAAATCCAGGATTTACATCAGTTATTGGCACAAAATATGCATTTGAGGATACTAAATATATTAAAATAAAGCCCTATATGAGTCCAAATTGTGGTCTCATTAGTGGTCTTGACAGCAACTCGTGATATCCAGTCGTGGTGCCTGGGAGTAGGCTGCCTAGTGAGGGGTCTTTGAGTAAATTCCTATGTTGTTGGTATTGAGTGGGGGATCATTTTATATGAAATTTATTCACCTATAATAACTATTTTAAGTCATTAACCACCCAACTAAGTCATTATTTCCAAAACCCCAAAAGATATGCAAGTTTTTCATCTAAAAAATCCTCTCTAGAAAACTCAAGACTTAAAGAAGATAGAGCTTAGGTCAAGAACAAGACTCCATTGTTGCAAGCTTTTGTGAGGTCTTTGAATCAAGGTATGTTATCCTAATCATCTATGGATTCTTCCATCCATAGAGCCCCCTAGATTTCCTCCAATTGTGAAGATAAACCCAATTTTAGCTTGGGTTTCTTTTTATGTCGTGGGTAGTATTGGGTATGATTCCAATTGATTGGATAATACCTAATTATGATTGATTTAGCATTGAATTGTGATATTATGATGAATTTCTATGTTTCCATGGTTAACCCTAGTCTAATTGATGAAATTGAATTATGTGCGTCTATGCCATGAAAGGTGAAATTGAAGGCTCATAGGTGATCTTCTAGAATTGATGTTATGAGTAGTAGTTCTCTAAGAATAAAAACATGTAAACATGAATTCAAGAAGAATAAAGATTATATGATGTATCTTGACTATTAATGAGGGAGATTGAGTCTTTATGATGAATTATGACTAGAATTGCTTAAAGCTGAATGTTGTGACTTGAATGTCTTGTGATCTAAATATAAATGAGTATAGAATGAAGTAAATATTTGAGAGTAACGCTTGTTGTCATATGTGATGATCACTAGTGTTTTGAAAGTAAAGTTAACATGATCTATAATATAAATATATGCATGTTCTTGATGAATCTATGTAAATACTATGAATTTACTTTGAGAGTGAAGTGCAAATGATTAGGTTGTTGTTGTGGGCTGATTGAAATGTTATTCTCATGAATTCATAATGAACTTAACATGAAGGGTGTTCTCACATAGTAAAGGTTCTAGGATTGAAAGGCTTTTCTCACCTAATGAAACCAAAGGCTAAAGAGCATTCATACCTAGGTCATGGATGGTGATAGTTGCTTATGCATGGTCTAAAGAGGTATTTTAATGAATTAACATGGATTGGTTGTCAAGGACATCTTTCCATAAAACTTGGGTTGAAGTAAAGACTTAATAATTATCTTGTGAGATTTAGGCCTATCACCGGATGGATATTGAAATGAGATGGAGGTTCCCTCCTAGTTGAGTTTGGGCTTAAAAAATGGGGACCCTCACCTAGTAGAATCTGAATTTCCCAAAGTATGTCTCATGAGATGGAAGCCTTCACCTAGTAGAGTTTTGGGTTTCTAGTAGCAATATCCGTATCCCATCACTGCGTGCCCCATAGGAAAGTTATCTAGTGGATCCAACTAAGCTAACAAAATGGTTCTACCTTAGGCAAGTTGACAAACCCTTGACGGTATGGGTAACATCAGGAGGGATCATGTGATAGCTCATATGTTCTCATGTCGGTTAGGGCTATATCCCAACTACAACAAGATTAGTAATGAACTAAGATTATGCTTAAAGAAGCATCTCGTAGAGGCAAACCTAATGGACTAAGATTGTTCTTAAGGAAGCATCTCCTAGAGTCCAACACAAAAAATGAACTAAGATATGCTTGAAGGATCATCTACTAGGATTCAAACTTAATGAACTAAGACTATGTTTGTGGAAGCATCTCCTAGAGTTCAAAAGCATTAATGGACTTAGACATGCTTAAAGAAGTATTTCATAGGGTCCATATTAATAATGAACTTAGACATGCTTAAAGAAGTATCTCATAGGTTTCAACATAATAATGAACTTATATGTGCTTAAGAAAGTACCTCATAGTGTTATAAGGTTTAAAGAGGAGAACTAGTTTCCCAGTAAGAAGTGTGAGTATGAGGACCTAAAAGTGGTACTTAATATAAATGGTATTATGGGATACCATTCATGCATTGCACAAGTATGAGTTAAGGTTACCTACGAAATGTTGCTGTGATATGATGTATGCTTTGGTGGATTGTTGCTACAATTTCCTTTCATGATATGATTGACTAAAGGTTATAGTTCGCTTGTCTATATGAAGTAAGATAAGAATGAGACCAAATGAGTAGTAAGTATACACATGGTGACTTCAAGATTATGCTTAGTGTGAATGGTATTATGGGATGCTATTTATGCATTACACAAGCTTGCTTTGAGGTTACTTAGGAGTCTAGTGCTCATATGATATGAAAGCCTAAGACTTGGCTATTTATATAGACTATGCTTATGATGACTGAAGAGGGATACTTAGCTTGGATGGTATTATGGGATGTTATTCATGCATTGCATAAGTATGCTTGGAGGTCACTTGAGAAGTAGTGCACTTATGGTATGAAAGACTATGGCTTGAGTAAGGCTCATATGATGCTTATGTTGGAGACTTTGCTTATGATTATGATATTTCCTCTTATGCTTATAGTTTATGTTTTATGGAGTTTTTTTTATGCTTGTGGATTATGACTTATGTTGACTAACCCTTATGATATTATGCTCTTATGATGTTATGCTAGCTAACATATTTAGTACATTTTGTACTAACGCATATTTTTCCTACATTCTAATCAAATGTAGGGTTCGGAGATTTGAGTTCCAATCTTGAGGCTAGGTTTCTAAGGAGCAAAGGAGTTGAAGACTTTGTGAGTCCTCATAGCTTCAAGGAAAACCCATTATTTCCTTTATATCTTTTATTTTCATGTTGAGACTATTGTATGGGAAATTTACCAAGAGTTTATTCAAAGTTTTGTAGTAGATCGTTTAAGACAAAACTGTAGTAAAGACTTTCGCTTGCTTTTTTAAAAGACTTCGATTATATGGATAATGTTTTTAACATTTCCATACTTTTCAATTATCTTATCTTATGATATGCTAAGGGATTGTATGAGACCCCTTCGGGGTAAAGTATGCAATGTTACATCTAGGGAGTACCCCTGGGTCGTGACAAACTTGTTGATCAGAGCACAAGGTTTTGAATGGGGTTAGGATTGTCTCAAACCACGTCTAGTAGAGTGTTGTTCATAAATGTGAAGCGCACCACAATTATGAATAGGAGGCTATTGGATGTTTAGAAAACTTCATTTCTTCATTCTCTAAGTCGTACCATAGAGTTTGGCTCTTGTAGGTCTATCTACTAATCTGTTCCCTATGGCTTTTCAAGGTATGGCTAATACAACGGCTAATGCTAGGAGAGACGAGGAAGGAAATGTGGATCAAGTGGTTCCTCTCCAAGTTCCAGCCCAAGCTCTTCTTCAAGCTCCTATTGATACCGGGGCTATGAAAAATGTGGAGATAAGGTCGGCTCTCCAAATATTCACTCAAGCCGTGACAAGTCAAGCCCAAGCCATGATGACCCAAGCTAATAAGGAAGTTGTTGCTCTGGCTAATCCAAATTTGAATTTGGCCGCTTCGAGGATTAAGGACTTTGCTGGAATGAATCCTCACAAATTCCATGGTCCCAAAGTGGGAGGGGATCCTCAAAAATTCATGGAAAAGGTTTATAAGATAATTGATGTCATGGGGTGACTTCGGTAGAGAAAGAGTAGCTAGTCACTTATCAAATAGTGTTGCTCGAGTATGGTATACTCAATGGAAGAACAATAGGCCGGTAGGAGCGGGTCCCATACAGTGGGAAGTGTTCAAAGAAGCATTCCTTGATAGGTTCTTTCCCCGAGAGTTGAGGGAAGTGAAGGTGTAAGAATTCATTAACCTTAGGCAAGGTAGTATGAGTGTTCAAGAATATTCTCTAAATTTTACTCAATTGTCAAAGTATGCTCTGACTATGGTGGGGTATTCAAGGAATATGATGAGTAGGTATTTGATGGGTGTATCCAAAAGGTAAGAAAAGGATGTCATACGGCAATGCTCCATAATGATATGGATATCTTAAGTCTCATGGTGTATGCCCAACAAATAGAGGAAAAGAAACTCCAAGATAAGAGTAGAGAGGTAAAAAGGGCTAGGACCGGTGATAGGAATTTCTCTTAGGATAGGTTCGAAGGATATGGTCAACCTAGGACCCAACAAAAGCTTTCCAACCAAGAAAGGGTGTCTAACCCTAAGCCTCAAAGAGGGAGTAATAGTGAATATATGTTACTTAAGTCTACTTGAACTAAGTGTGGAAGGAGACATTACGGTAGGTGTCTAGCCGGAAAGGATGGTTGCTATGGTTGTGGTAATGAGGGTCACAAGATTAGAGATTGTCTCATGCTTAAGGACAAAGGGAGAGAGGCCAAGTAAGCCTCTCTTAGTGGTCCGAATTCCAATGCACCCAAGAAAAAGTAGGTTCTAGGTTCTCCAAGCTAGTGGTGAACAAGGGTGTCGACACTGATGTGACTACCGGTATGTGCTTTATGCTTTATCCAGATTTAGGTATTTCTTGTCTTTTATGAGTTGATAGAGTCAATACGATAGACTTTGGTGTTATCTTTTGTATGAATGAGCTTTATTGTTGCCTTATTTTATAAAATATGTTTAGAAGAGTTTGTTTAGGCTTACTACCAAGAAGGAGATGGTGTGCCTAGCTAGCAAGGTTGTTATGTGTTTATGTGCTGCCATGATTTCCTTATATGATACATGTTCATGAAAACTTCTCTTTTGAAAGAAAATGTGTTTAAGTGAATTGTTTTCCTCATGATTGTAGTGCATTGAGTATGAGTTGCCTATTTGACTTTATGAGATGAATATATGACCATGTTTTAGTTTGGAGTTGAGAGATTCCTCTTTGAATAATTTCTTTTGCAAGTAAAAATTCATATAGGATCCATGAGAGTATGTTGAGAATTTATGACTAGGAGATGGTAGTTCCTCCATGAACATGACTAGTTATGAGAATTTCTTGCATCATGGGTTGTTAAGGTGTAGTTCCTACTCCCTTGTGTTGCTTTGAGTATGTTACTTGGAGTTGAAGGTTTGCTCTTTGTTTTTGTGCATTTAGGTATGTTGCATGCATGATGGGTTGCTAGACTAGAGTTGTGACCTTAAGTAGTTCTTAGAATCATCATTCAATGATGAACGATCCTAAGGGGGAGATATTGTAATACCCCGAAAACTAATAGACTAAACTAGAGCCTTAATTTAGGGTTCTAGAGTTTGATATGAGGGTTAGAGTCGTAGATAAGACTTTTCGTACTTAGAATGAAGGGTTTAGGGGTTAAATGTCAAGGTGCGTCTTACACCACATAGTTTAGAAGAACATTTAGGGTAAATTGAGCATTACAAGGGCAAGTGCCAAGGCAAAGGGGTAAAGCCTAAGCCAAAGGCCAAGGCTACCCCTACCATGGCAAGACACTGCCTCAAGTTCACGGCCATCACCACAACCAGTGGTCTTGACCACGGTTTTTTGGGAGGCCTCGTGAAGGTTCTTTAGAATGGTGGGAGGCAAGGCATTAGGACAAGGCTACTGGACCATGGACCATGTGCAACTTCACGATCAGTGGTGATGACCACGACCCGTGGGAAGGCTCGTGGTCATTCCTTAGCTTTGTGGGCCAAGACACCATAGCCCGGCCACTACCCAAGGACCACAGAAAGTGGTCATGACCACGGCTCGTGAGGTCAAATCGTAGTTGTTGGGAGTAAGCTTCCTATTAAGGGGTCTTGTATTAAATTCCTATTTGGTTGGTATTAAGTGGGGGTCATTTTATATGGACTTTATTCACCTATATAAACTATTTTAAGTCATTAACCACCCTAAGTAAGTCATTAATTCCAAGACCCTAAAAGATCCCAAATTTCTTAATCTCAAATATCCTCTCACTAGAAAACTTAAGACTTGAAGAAGAATATAAAAGCTTAGGTCAAGAACAAGACTCCATTGTTGCAAGATTTTGTGAGGTCTTTGAATCAAGGTATCTTATCTTAATCATCTATGGATTCTTCCATCCATAGAGCCCCCTAGATTTCCCCCGATTGTGAAGATAAACCCAATTTTAGCTAGGGTTTCTTTCTTTGTTGTGGGTAGTGTTGGGTATGATTCCAATTTAGTGGATAATACCGAATTATGGTTGATTTAGCATTGAATTGTGATATTATGATGAATTTCTATGTTTCCATGGTTAACCATAGTCTAATTGATGAAATAAAATTATGTGGGTTTATGCCATGAAAGGTGAAATTGAGGGTTTATAGGTGATCTTGTAGAATTGATGTTATGAGTAGTAATTTAAAAAGAATATAAACATGTAAACATGAAATTAACTATAATAAATATTATATGATGGATCTTTACTAGTAATGAAGGAGACTGAGTCTTTCTGATGAATTATGACTAGAATTACTGAAAGACGAAGCTTGTGACGTGAATGTCTTGTGATCTAGATATGAATGAGGATAGAATGATGTAAAGCTTTGAGATGAAGGCTTGTAGTCATGTGGGTTGATCACTAGTGTTTTAAAAGTAGAGTTAGCATGATCTATAATTTGAATGTATGCATGTTGTTATAGAATCTATGTAAATACTATGATACACTTCGAGAGTGAAGTGCAAATGATTAGGTTGTTGTTGTGGGCATATTGAAAGGTTATTCTCATGAACTCATAATGAACTTAACATGAAAGGTGTTCTCACATAGTAATAGTTCTAGGTTTGAAATGCTTTTCTCACCTAATGGAACTAAAGGCTAAAGAGCTTTCATCTCCGTCAATCACAAGAACAACATGGTTGACATAGTTGAGCTAGACTTGGTGCAATTTGATGTTATTCTAGACGGATCGCCGAGTAGTTCGGCGTGGTCGACTAATACCGCTAAAAGGGCATGGACCGAAAGGTTTTAAAATGCCAAACTGTTTAAAAATTTAAAATCTTTCATATTCCCTCATTTCAAACCCCATATTCTCTCACTCGCACTCTAGATTTTCCATATTTTCCTATTTTTATTCCTTTTTGTTCTTGGTCTAGTGCTTGGATTTGGATTACATTACCGCCTAGCATATCAAATTCATCATTAGACATTAAGGTTGGTTTTGTGAAACCCGAACTCTAGATTAGTAGTTGAACTCGATTTCCTTTGATAATTTTGTAATGATATGTGTTGGGCCTGTGTTTGAATCATATTTTATGTGTTGATTCGCCTATTTCGTGTTTCAAAATTGTGCCTATTTGCATAAAATGATGATTCCCTGAGTGTTATGCTTTAAAATTGATCATAAATTGTTGGGTTGAGGTTTTCTTATGCTGGGTCTAATTGGGTGAAGTTTGAGTAACCCCCAAAATTGTGCCAAATAACGTAATTTGCCCAATGACAGAGCGGCTGACGTCATTCTTAAGGACAAAAGTCATCAAATTGCCAATTTTGGCCAAATTATGGGAAGACTAAGTACCCCAAAGGCATGGGTCGATTGGGTTTTGTATGAATTGCATAAGGTGTGTGTTTAATTTTGTTTTTGGGGGATGCGGGCTTGATTTTTTTATTTGGGGTTGAAGTTTGGCACGTTGGGCTATTAAGTGAGTTGGGTCGAGCTCACCGTGCTGTTCGGCGGTTCACCAACGTCCCCCTAGATAGCCCTTAATTTTGTGATTTGGTGAGGTTAGAGTCTTTGACTTTCGGCGAGAAGCCTTAGCTCACCGAAATATTCCTTTGATTGCCCTTTCTGCTCTTCTAACCCCTAAAACACACTATTAATTTCGGTGGGCTAGTCTGAGCTCACCGAGTGATGTCGACGATTCGTCGAAGGGCCCTGCACATAGTCGACCTGCTGATGAATCCATGATTTGGACGTATTTTAGGCTTTATTTGAATAGATTTAGTGTTCTCAAATTCATATTTTTTACCAATAACTGATGTAAATCCTCGAATTTCAGGTACTTGGATTGAGAAACAAAGCATGGACACTATTCAGCAAAAAGGAACAAGGCAGCTGAAACAACGAAGGAAAGAAGGCCAAAGGATCACCTAATCCATTAGGCGCGTCACCGAACGGCCGAGGTCTAGCCTAATGTTCTAGAGTGCCAAGCCCTGGAGGATAAAATCTTGTCGACGAGAGAAATAAGCAGTTGGTGAGTCACCGAACGGTTCCGCGATGAAGTGCCATATCGCCCAAAGTTACAGAACCTAAATATGCTGAAGGAAAGAGCAAAACGGCAATGAAAATGGCCAAAGGGCGGATCGCCAATTGGATCAGCGATCCAAACTAATTGCGTCGACTGAACCTCCGCAGCACACTTTTTGACAACTATAAATGCTTGTTTAAATTTTCAAGTTAGTAATCCGATCTTTTGTTGAAACATAATTTTTTTTCCAGTTTTTAGAAGTTGAGAGCTTAGAACTGAATAGATAGACAATATTTCTTTAGCTTTGAAAATTTGAAGATTTCCATTTCAAAGAAATTTGAAGTGAGTGTTGAATATTCTTCATCTTAGACCTTTGTAAAGACTATATCAATCCTACCCAGTTGATGAAAAGACAACTTGGTAACGATTTTTACCTTTTTACTATGTCTAGCTAAAGCCCCAATTCTTGGGGTGTGATTATGTGATTATGGGTTGATTTAACTAATGGGTATTATTAATTGAAGTTTATTTGCTAGTTATACATGATTTCGTCCAGTAATTGTGGTTTATTTTAATGGGTTGTTGTAGCAAATACAATCTTAACTTCGTGGTTTTGCTTTCTCGATAGAGAGATTTTAAAACAAAAATTAATGCATAGATGGTCTGTGGGTATTGGGTTGTCATGGGCTTAGCTTGAGAGAGTGAACCCTAAACCCTTTTCGACACATTCAACTCAAGAGAGTCAATGGACTAAAGCGAAGGTTGTGCTTCATTGCTGCTTATTGGTGTTCAAGAGAAACAAATTTGATTCGGGGTAAATTGTTTGAGATAAAGTTTGCTCCCACTAAAGTCTAGCTTATTCACTGATTTGTAGATGTTTACTATTATTTGCAATTACCCGGTTGTTTACCTTAGCCCATAATCCAATCGCATCCCAAGAATCCCGTCTCCATATTTGGATTTTTATGTTATTTACTGTTTTAGTTGATAATATAAACAAACCCCCTTTATATTTGACACTTGTGTCACATGTAATTTAAACGATACTTTTATTCGTAAATGTTTTTAGATATGATTGACTTGAGCATATTTATGTTTTTCTATTGATTCTTGAGACGGACCACTCCCTTGGGACTCGACCCCAACTCACTAGTTTGGTTATATTACTATTGAACGATCATTGATGCCTAGTATTGGATTAAGTATCTTTGATAGCGTTACTCAAATAAATCAAAATGGCGCCGCTACTGGGGAGTGGTGTTACTTGAGAATTTTTAGTTTAGTTGAATTTTGCTCTTGTTAGTTATAGTTCTACCTACTTAATTTTAGTTTTGTTTTTCTTGTTTGTGCTTTGAAACAGAGGAGGTGAGCATGTCGTGCAGTAATTATGAACAAATGGATTTCCCTCCGTTAGAAGTGATGATATTCAGGAATTACATCCTAACCTTCAAGAAACTAGAAGGTTAACAAATTCATGAGTCATGGCTAAGGTTTAAAGCACTGTTGATTCAATGCTCTACGCATGGGATTCCCGATGTAGCCCTACTGGAGTGTTTCTATAGAAGTCTTGGTCCCGGGAACAAAGTGTTAGCTAATAAACTCATCTCGAGTGGTATGGTTGAACAACCCTATGTGATAGTAGCCCAACTGCTTGATCATATGACTGAGACCAACCAAGAAGTAGACAAGGACTTCATCTTAGCCGCATTGCTTACTCAACTGGATGAGTTAACCAAAAATTTTATGGAACTTGAAGTCCAGTGCAAAAAGAAGGATTGATATATCCCTCCCTATGATCGGGGAAGGCCTAAGGACGATGAGAGTAAACATGTCGATGATACGCTTTTAATCATTCTCCAAAAGGTAAATGAGCATGATAGAGTGCTGGACGAGATGAAGGATAATGTCGAAGTGCTAAATTAGATCATTGGCTGTCACTCCAGATCAATACAGCTAATTGAAAACCGTGTGGGTCATGTATGGCCTCATCTTCACCCAAACAAACAAGACGGGTAATTTAGTGACACTAAGGTCAACCCCAAAAATGGAGATTGAGTGTGAACTTGCGTCGTGCCACGACTTTAACTAAGGCACTATTTGGGAGGCAACCTGATGCTTATCGTGACCAACGACACTACTTTCGATTCAAGTGTATACGATCGTTGATAATATAGTAACCCAACTGAGGGTTGGGATCGTCCCAAACTAGTGCTTTTGAGAATTTATAGAAACAAAAATTTAGTTCTAACTAGTCATAACTAAAGATATTAACGATTAAAAACATCGTAAATTAAAGGTGGACACAAAAGTGTCAAATATCGATTTGGGTGTTTTGTCACAAGTAAGCTAAAATTAGGGAAATTAACAAGAAAATCTAACAATGAGAGGGGGATTCTTGGGATGTGACCGGAATACGAGTTAATCTAAATAATTGGATACATGCTTTCGATAGAGAATTTATAGAGTAATAGTGACTAGGCTAAGCTATATGTGGGAATAAATTCTCTCCCGAGCAACTAAGCCCATTTCAAATGGGTTCCTCGAACACCCACTAGCCGCATGAAGACCAGCCTACACCTTACCCCACTCACTCTCTCGAGCTAAGTGTTAGGATATGGGACTAGGGCTCACCCTCTCGGGCTGAACCTCATGCCGACCCACTCCTTAGGCCATCAGTTTAGCAGTCTTGGTTTCACGACCTGTCTATCGAGCAAGCTGAAAACGCATGGGTGGACTTGTATTTGCAACTACAAACCCATTAAATTTAGCCACAACTACTAGGTGAAATCACCATTAAACTACATTTAATCTATCAACAAGCAAGACCCAACAACAATATTAACCCATATTCGCTAAGTCACACCCCAAGAATGGGGTTTTTTTTAGCCACACATCAAGAGATAGAAATTTATACCTAAGTGAGTTTGCATTCAAATGGGTATGGAATTTTAAGTCTTGTTACAGGTCAAGAATGAATAAATCAAGAGACCCAAAACCAAATCTTTCGAGATGATACCCTCATCTTTTTCAAGTTTTCAAAAACCCTCTCAAACTCAAAGCAAAATAAAAAGTACTATTCTATAAGAAAATTATAATAATTGTTTTTCACACTAAAAATATGATACTTAGCTATAACTCTGAAAGAGTATTTATAGTTTTAAAAAATTTGTGCTGATGCGGATCATTCGGTGACATTAGTCAGAATCGCCGATCAACTCAGTGATTCACCCTTTGGTGTAGTTCATCACCGTTTTGCACCATTCTTTGGCATCATCGTGCTTTGGGTAATTGGGAGACATAGTACTACTTCGTAGAACTTCTCGGCAATGTGCCAATTGCTCCTTTTTTCCGCCGACTTGATCCTTTCCTTCAGGGCTCAACAGACTGGAACAAAAGGCGAAGTGAGACCCTTCGGTGACTCGCCAAGTGGACTCGGCGATCCTCAGGCCTTCATTTCTTCGTTCTTTTAAGCCTTTTTGTTCCTTTTTGCGATGTAGTGTCCATGTTTTCCTAAATACCTCACATACCTGAAACATAAGGGGTTTCCTCAGATATTGAGATAAAATAATTATTTGAGAACACAATTTCTATTAAAATATAGCCCTAAATCAGTCCAATTTGTGGACTCATCAACACCTCCAACTTAAACTTTTGTTTGTCCTCAAGCAAACTCAAGTTCAGCCGTTCAAAAAGGGTGTCTCAAACAGTGCTACACAAGAATCAATCATGAATGCACACAGCAAGACTCAATTTACTTATGCAAGGATCAATTGTGTACTCAAAGATTCAAGTTGTGACACACCATTACCAAAGATTCTCATGCTCACAATACTTGCTTCAAATGCAAGTTCAAGCTCAACTATAGTGTTCAAATGCCCTCACAGAAAGGATGATTCAATATAATGGTTCACAGTTAAAAGCTTCGGAATTAGATGCAACGCTCACTCTCACAAGGAAGAACAGAATGCATGCTTTCACCCATAGGTTTGCCCGCATTTTCCAATCAACATTTGTTTCAGCTAACTCAAGATCAAAAAGGACTTTTTGAGGCTTGTAATGGGGCTGGGTGCAAAGGTATGGTCATTTAGGCTCAATGACATCTATCCTCATGAGGTGTAGTACTCCCAACAGTTCATTTCCTTTTCCTTCATCATTCTCTTCAGTGCTCATAAGTCATCCTATTATTCACTTTCAATTGATTATTTGGGAACCCCCTTTCATTTTTAAACTTTATTCCACAACTTTTATTTTTCATTCTTTTTCCTTTTCTTTTCTGTCTTTTTTTTTATTTATATGGAGGTCCATTTTCCTCAAAACCATGGGTAGGAGGGGATTTCCTGCACTTCTTGATTTGCTTTCTCTTTTCACCACACCCCCAACTTAGGTTTTTGTCCTAAGTTGGCTATTCAAACTAACCATAACTTCATGAGGATTATAGGTGATGGATTAAGAAAGGTCTAGTTTTCATCAAGTTTATTCCAAATAAAGGTAACGCTCAAGAGGGGTTCAAGAGAGAATCACACACTCACAAGGTAGGACACAAAAGAGGTATATGTCAAATTGGCTCACACTCGTAGAAGTTTCCTAGCATCATATCAAGAGATAGAATCACTTAGCTGACTGGACCAACGGGGTAAATTCTAGAATCTATCATTCATAGTTCACATGTAAGTTCGTCACACTGGGCATTGACACTATAAAGGTTAAACAAAACTCCACACTTTCCCTAGTGTGTAATGATCATCACAAGAGAATCAATTTGATAAAAGACTAGTCATAATGAGAAGCAAAGAGTTCACATATTGTCTATACAACTTCATTTGGCCTCATCTTAGCCGAGCATTCATGTTCGTTCGATTGAGACCACTATTCAAGTCATCGGTATTGACTGGAACCGAGACTCAATTTTTTGCAAAAGAACAGCCATATTCAACACACGAGGGGTGGCAAATGTGCGAAAAATTCAAAAATTTTCGGAAGTATCAAAATGGTTTTGCAATTTAAAATACAAGGAGACACAAGCTCAAACATCCACAATAAGCAGATAAAACACAATTTATAAACAGACAGCCCAAATATATACACAAAAAGTAACTGTCAACACAAAAGATATGGGCCTCACCCCACCACAAATAAAAACATTTGTCCTCAATTGCGATTATAAGTACCCAAAAATAAAAATAAGAAAGACAAATAAGGAGGTAAAGAAGTGATTATGGCTATGCGGTTATTCCATCTATCAGATCTGCATGGTTCTCCTACGACTTTGGGTGTAGACCTTCCTCAATTTTAACATTAAAAGAAAGGCGAGGTGGGGACGTTAAGCGAGTCGTTGAGTGATTCAGCGAACTCTACACAGCATTGCTAAGAAACCCAACACACTTATTTTCAACCCACTTTTTCGAATGCTTCACAACCACTCTTCTTCACCTTTACTAAAGCGCTTTCCAATTCCTACGTACCGGCGATCTTAGTACGAATAACTGAATAAGTTGGTGTGTCGCCGACCAATCACCAGTTTCGCCAACTGTTACAGATCTTTCCAATAAATTCGGGTGTTCAAACGGCAGTCTCCGTCAAGATCTCTCTATTGGCGATGCGCCAATGATTTCTCAAACTCGCCTTGTTATACATGCTCCAATTTTGGGGATGTTTGGATTCAAACAATAAATAAGGTCGAGTTCGCCGACCTCTTCGGCGACTCGCCAATTGGATCTTTTACTTATCACCCTACACTTTTTGAGAACTTCTCACACTTCAACCCATACCAACATAACATCATTATTTTACTAACACGCAAATAGAAAATATTAAGGGGTTTTGGGTTGCTTCCCAAACAACGCCTTAGTTAACATCGTGGCACGACGCAAGTCAGCAGCTATTCTTCATTTTCAGAGTCACCCATGTTGTAATTACGCGAGTCCTCGGCGAATGGTGGGTAATGACCTCATATCAAATGGCCAATTTGAGCATCATGTAGCTGAATAGTCATGGAGTGAGAGGTTGACGCTTCGTTTAGCATTTTGATGGTTTCCTTCATCTTATTCAACCTGTCTCAATTTATTTTTAATTATTGAAAGAGATTCATCATCTTGAACACCTCTCTACTTCTTCCCATGTTTACACTCTTGGAGGGAGAATTGTTTTTCTTTCGCGATGGCTTGTACCTCCAATTTTGTGACTCGGGTGGATAGAACACCCAACTGGGTAACTAGTGAGTCACACTCCTGCTTCTTTTTGTCTTCTTTGTTGGCTTCTACCATGCCATCAAGGAGTTTTTCTACAACTTCATAGGGCTGGTGTAGCATACCGCCCTCGCAAAGTTTATCGGCTATACCTCTATTCTTGAGTCCTAGACCCCTATAGAAGAACTCCAGTAGCCCCTTGTCCGTCATCCCGTGAGATGGGCATGGTTGCAGCACCGCTTGAAACTTCAGCCACATTTCCTAAATCGTCTCATCCCCTACCAGTTTAAAGGTTAGGAGGTTGTCCCTGAGGTTCAATAGTTTCAAAAGGGGATAATCAGTGTGATATCCATATTGTTTTTCTATCCTTAGTTCCCTGCTTCAATGTTCAAACTAGCAAAAAAAACTACAATTTAGATTAGTAAAATCAAAAACTAGAAAGAATAAAAAAATTCTACATAACTATGAATTCCCAAATAACACCAATCCCCGGCAGCAGCGCTTTTGATGCTTATCGTGATCAACGACACTACTTTCAATTCAAGTGTCTACAATCGTCGATAATATAGTAACCCAATTGAGGGTTGGGATCGTCCCAAGGGAGTGATTTTGAGAATTTATAGAAAAATAAAATTTAGTTCTAACTAGTCGTAGCTAAAGATATTAGCGATTAAAAACATTGTAAATTAAAGGGGGACACAAATGCGTCAAGTATCAATTTGGGAGTTTTGTCAAAAGTAAGCTAAAATTAGCGAAATTAACAAGAAAATCTAACAATGAGAGGGGGATTCTTGGGATGTGATCGGAATATGGGTTAATCTAAATTATTGGATACATGCATTCGATAGAGAATTTATAGAGTAATATTGACTAGGCTAAGCTATACGTGGGAAAAAATTCTCTCATGAGCAACTTACCCCGTTTCAAATGAGTTCCTCGAAGACACCCACTTGCCGCATGAAGACCAGCCTACGCCTTACCCCACTCACTCTCTCGAGCTGAGTGTTAGGATGTGGGACTAGGGCTCACCCTTTCGAGCTGAACCTTATGTCGACCCAATCCTTAGGCCATCAGTCTAGCAGTCTTGGTTTCATGACGTCTCTCTCGAGCAAGACGAAAACACATGGGTGGACTTGTATTTGCAACTTCAAACCCATTATACTCAGACACAACTACTAGGTGAAATCCCTATTAAACTACAATTAATCTATCAACAAGGAAGACCCAACAACAATATTAACGCATATTCGCTAAGTCACAGCCCAAGAATGGGGGGTTTTAGCCACACATCAGGAGATAGAAATTTATACCTAAATGAGCTTGCATTCAAATTTGTATGAAAATTTAAGTTGTTACATGCCAAGAATAAATAAATCAAGAGACCCAAGTCAAAATCTTTGGAGATGAAACCCTCTTCTTCTTCATGTTTTCAAAAACCCTCTCAAACTCAAAGAAAAATAAAAAGTACTATTCTATATGAAAATTATAATAATTGTTTTTCACACTAAAAATATGATACTTAGCTATATATCTCAACGAGTATTTATAGTTTTCAAAGATCTGTGCTGCAGCGTATCATTCGGTGACATTACTCAGAATCGCCTATCAATTTGGTGATTCGCCCTTTGGTGTAGTTCATCGCCGTTTTGCACCATCCTTTGGCATCTTCATGCTCTGGGTCATTGGGCCACATAGTACTCCTTCGCAGAACTTCTCGGTGATGCATCAACTACTCCTTTTTTCCACTGACTTGATCCTTTCCTTCAAGGCTCAGCACACTGGAACAAAAGGTGAAGTGAGACACTTTGGTGACTCGCCAAGTGGACTCGGCGATCCTCAGACCTTCATTTATTCATTCTTTTAGTTTTTTTGTTCCTTTTTGCGATGTAGTGTCCATGCTTTCCTAAAAACATCACATACTTGAAACTTAAGGGTTTTCATCCAATATTGAGATAAAATAAGTATTTGAGGACACAATTTGTATTAAAATATATCTCTAAATGAGTCCAATTTTTGGACTCATCACAACCCAAGTTTTATTCTCTTTTTTTAAGTTTAGAATAATGGTGTATTGGATGTGTAGGACTAAGTGTAGAAAGTTAGTGAAAAGTGCAAAATGGCGAGCCAAAGGTCAAATCGGCGTATCGCCAAAAAGGTCGGCGACCTCGACTTAGACCACAGTTGTACTCAAGACATCTTCAAAGTTGAGTCTGTAAAACTCGGCGAGCCTAGGAAATTATTGGCGAGTCACCGACCAGGTCAGCTATCACGATCTTATCCGCCGTTTGGACTCCTTGATTAACCGGAAGTCTAGTAAAACTCGGTGAGGTAAGGGACCATTCGGCATGTTACCGAGTGGTTCCACGAGCACGAATAATGTCACTGAATGTGTGAGAACTGGACGGTTTTTAAAAGGCCAAAGGTTTTAACTTTCAAACTCTACTCTTTCCAGCACTTTTGACCTTCACAAACTCACACCCGTTTAGTATTTTCTATATTTCTTGCATTTTTACTGTATGTGAGTTGTTAATTGGTGCTCGTAGTTGGATTACATTGATGCCTAGCCTTTCTATTTTATTTATTCGGCATAAAAGGTTGGTTTTCCGAACCCCGATTCTATTTTTATCGATTGGTACTCATTTGCAACATTATTATCTTGATTAAAGTGTGTTGGGCCTCTCTTATAGGATTAGAATGTTAAATGCCTGTTTTAATTCGATAGTCCTACCCATAATGTTTTGAATGTTGAAATCCCATAATTATGTGCACTAAAATGAATTAAACTTTGTGGGGTTTTGCTTGCATGTTGTTTAGTTTAGTTGGGTGAACTCTCAGTTGCCTGTATTAGTGTCAACCGAAGTAATTTTCCAAATGATAGAATGGGTGACGTCATTCTTAAGGGCAAAAGTCATCAATTGGCCAAATTTGGCAAAACCGTGAGAAATCAAAGTATCCAGTGGTAATGGGTGTTATGGGCCTTGCTTTAATTTGACTAGTGCATGCTTTGATTTTGTTTTCGGGGGTTGCGGGGTTGAATACGAAAAGATTGGTTGAAAGTAGGCACGTTGGGTTGTTTGGCGATTTGGGTCGAGATCGCAGAACCACTCAGTGGATCACCGAAGGTTCCCATCTCGCCTTTAATTTCATGCTTAATATATTGTTAGGTTCTGTCACTTTCGGCGAGTAGCTTGAGGACGCCGAAGGTACTCGACGACCCGCATAAAGACTTCTCATCGCCTTTTGTCTGCACCCCTGTACCCTTTTTGTACTTTAAATTTAGGCGGGCTAACCTTTGCTCACTGAAAGATGTAGGTGATTCGCCAAAATGCCCTTCTTATCGCTGACATGGCAGCATTTTAGAGCCAACCCTTTCGGTGAGCCCGATCTATCTAGCCAAAGTGATTCGGCGACTCGCCGATTGGTTCAGTGAGACTATCTACAATTATTTTTTTGTGCTTTTATTTAAAGGTTTTCTAGCTTTTTTCTGATGTTTTGCAAATATGGTAAAGACCAATATTGTCATGCCACCCTGTAAAAGAGCACGAGATATCACAATAAATCAAAGGGGGTCAAATCCTTCCAAGAAGGGAAGACAAGAACCTCCACCTAGAGATAAACGCAAGAGCAAGAGGCCCATTTATGATAGGGAGACTACTCCCCGAGGCCCCTATATTCCTTCATAGGTATAGGGATTCTATGCAGTTGTGCAGGCCTTTTTGGCGGATACACCCTTGGCAGCTCCTAGTGGGTCTGGTATTATTGTTCTTTCTATGGTAACTATGGGTACTGATGCTCGAGTCCAGACTGATGCACCGGGCGCTGATGCCAAGATAGATGGGATAACTATGTAGACAGGATCCCCTCTTTAGCTTCCTCTATGCCATACTTTATTTTAACTTTAGGATATTTTTGTTTGCATTTGAGGACAAATGACTTTATTTGTGGTGGGGTCAGGCCCACCTTTTTGTGAATATTGGTTTTGTTTATATATTTGGGTTTTGAGCCATAATTTTTGCCCACTTTCGAAAAGTATTTCCACCTCTTGTTTGTGCTGATTGTGGTTGTTCTTTTGTAAATTTGAGTATCGTTTTTGATCAATACGAATGACTTGAATAGTGCTCATAATCAAACAAAAATGAATGTGCAGCTACAATGAGGCCAAATGAAGTTGCATAGCCAATATGTTAAATCTTTGCATCTAGTTGTGACTAGCCAAGTATCGAATTAAGTCTCTTGTAATGAACATTGCACACTAGGGAAAGTGTGGAGTCTTGTTTGACTTTGGTTTCAATCCCTTGTGTGATGAGCTTACCGTGAACCATGTGTGATGACACCTAGAATTTGCTCCGTTGGTCCGGTTGACTAAGTGATGTGGCAATCTCTTGATATGATCTTAGGCAACTTTAAAGAGTGAGAAACCACTTGACATTATACCTCTTTTTTGGTCTACCTTGTGAGTGTGTGAACCGCTTTTGAGCACTCTTAGAGCATTAACCTTTTCTTGGAAGAAACTTGATAATATTATAACCTTTTATTGATCCATTACCCATAATCCTCATGATTTTTGGTTTGTTTGAATATCCAACTTAGGTCAAAAGCCTAAGTTAGGGGTGTGGTGAAAAGAGAAGGTAAATCAAGGAGTGCAAGAAAGTCCACTTTTACTTATATTTTGAGAAAAATGGAACCCTTCCATACAAATATAAGAGAGAAAAAGAAGAAAAGAATGAAAAAGAAAAAGAATGAAAAAGTTGTGGAATAAAGTTGTGAAAAAACAAAAAGAAATGGGGTTTCCAACAATCCATGGATAGTGAATAATGAAATGACTTGTGAGCACGAATGAAGAATGATGAAGAAAAGGAAAGGAAGTGTTGTTCACACCACATTTCATGAGGACTAAAGCCATTGAGCCTAAATGACCATACCTTTGCACTCAGCCCGGTTACAAGTTTTGAAAAGATCTTTTTGATCTTGAGTGAGCTGAAACAAATATTGGTAGTAAAATACGAGCAAACCTATGGGTGAAATCATACATTGTGTTCATGTTTATGAGTGTGAGCATTGCATTTGATTCCAGAACTTTAAATTGTTGAACCATTGTGTGTGAATATGGAATCATTCTTTGTGTGAGGGGATTTGAGTACCTTTGTTGAGATTGAACTTGCATTTGAAGTAAGTATTGTGAGCTTGAGATTCTTTGATATTGGTTAGTCATAACTTGACTCTTTGAGTGCACAATTGATCTTTGCATGAGTAAGATAAGTCTTTTTGACTGCTTTCATGATTGAATCTTGTATAGCACTTTTTGAGACATCCTTTTTGAATTGCTTAACTTCAGTTTTACTTGACGATAAAAAAAAAGTTAAAGTTGGGGTTTTTGATGAGTCCACGATTTGGACTCATTTAGGGTTTTATTTGAATAAATTTAGTGTCCTCAAATGAATATTTTGTACCAATAACTGATGTAAATCCTTGAATTTTAGGTATTTGGATTGAGAAACAAAGCATGGACACTATTGAGCCAAAAGGAACAAGGCAGCTGAAAAAACGAAGGAAAGAAGGCCTGAAAATGAACTGCTCTTTTCTTTCACCTAATGTTCCAGACTGTCAAGCCCTGAAGGACAAAATCTTGTCGGCGAAAGAAAAGAGCAGTCGGCGAGTCGCTGCACGGTTCCATGATACAATGCCATATCGCCCAAAGTTACAGAACCTGAAGATGCTGAAGGAAAAAGCAAAACGGCGATGAAAATGACCAAAGGGCGATGAAAATGACCAAAACGACGATGGATAGAGATACAATATTTCCTTAGCTTTGAAGATTTGAATATTTCCATTTCAAAGAAATTTGAAGTTTGGTTTTGAATATTCTTCATCTTAGACCTTTGTAAAGATTATATCAATCTTACCCAGTTGATGGAAACACAACTTGGTAACGATTTTTACCTTTTTACTATGTCTAGCTAAAACCCCAAGTCTTGGGGTGTGATGATGTGATTATGGGTTGATTTAACTGCTGTGTATTGTTAATTGATATTTTATTTGCTGTTTAAAAGTGATTTTGTTTAGTAATTGTGGTTGAATTTAATGGGTTGGAGTTGGAAATACAATCTTAACTTCGTGTTTTTGGCTTGCTCGAGAGAGAGGTTTTAAAACAAAATTATTGAATCGATGGTCTGTGGGTATTGGGTTTTCATGAAACCATTTTCCACACATTCAGCTCTAGAGAGTGAATGTACTAAATTGAAGGTTGTACTTCATTGCTGCTTATTGGTGTTCAAGAGAAACCAATTTGATTCGGGGTAAATTGTTCGAGAGAAATTTTACTCCCACTAAAGTCCAGCTTATTCACCAATTTGTAGCTATTTACTATTAATTGCAATTACCCGGTTGTTTACCTTAGCCCATAATCCAATCACATCCCAAGAATCCCATCTCCATATTCACATTTCCGTGTTATTTGTTGTTTTGGTTGATAGTACAAACAAACCCCCTTTATATTTGACACTTGTGTCACCTATAATTTAAACAATGCTTTTATTCGTTATGTTTTTAGCTATGATTGACTTGAGCATATTTATGTTTTTCTATTGATTCTTGAGTACGAACCACTCCCTTAGGACTCGATCCCAACTCAGTAGTTGGGTTATATGACTACTGAACGATCACTAATGCTTAGTATTGGATGAATTATCTTTGATAGCGTTACACTAATCACCTGCAATTTTTCTAGGAACTTTTCAGGCCCGTCCTTTTGGCGACCCCGATCTGGCTCGCCTAAGTGACCCGGTGACTCACCGACTGGTTCGGCGAGTCTTTCTGCAACCTGAATTCTGCAATTTTTCTTGGGTATTTTCTAACTCTTTCTGATGTGTTTTCTAGATATATCTAGATTTAAAGTACCGGGATGAAACATGCTGCCCAGCAAGCGGGCAAAGGGAATCATAATCAATAAGGATGCAGCTGCATCCAAAAAAAAGGAGACTAATTTTCCTACCATGGGTGGGAAAGGTAAGGGAAAGGGCAATGGGCCCATATTTGAGATACTGGAGGTCAGTTCTAACAGTTAGGGAGTCTATGGGACTCTTCTCACCACTTTTGAAAGTAAGGGGAACACCAGGAACCTCAGGCTGTTATCTCTGAGACTGAGGATGATCAACTTCTATTGGCCCAGAGAGCTGAATTGCACTCCAAGATGATGCATGATCCATTTGGGATTAGGGTTCCTGAGACCAACACCACCTACACAGGGTCTTGCTCCCCGGTCTCTCAAAACACTAAAGGCCGAGGGATTGAGGACTATCATTGAAGAGAAGCGGTTGTCTCTAAATGGTGTGATAGACCGATACCCAAAGATATGGCGCACCCTAAAGGCACGCAGGTTTGAGATCTTCACTAAACGACGGGGTTTCTATATTCCTAATTGGGTCCGGGACTTTTACACTGCCTATGGAGCTCTGGTGCCACAAGAAAAGAGGAAGGTTGCTACCTTCAAGCCAGTAGACCATGAAATTTTCAGGGGAAAGAAGGTAAATTATGACAGTGTTAATATAAATGATGTGTTGGGATGCATTGACAACATTATAGAAGACTACCAGCACATGATCAGAAAAACACCCTTGGAGGATATGAAAGGATTGTTTGCCCCTCTTTTATCTGATGGTACTCCTAGGTGGATCGAGGCCGTAGTGCAAATTGAGAGGAAAGACCTCAATCTGGCAGTAAGGTATTGGGTTGGCTTCATCAGTAGAACACTAATGCCGTCCTAGAATGAGTCTATTCGCTGCCACAAAAAGGTGGTATGTCTTTGATCCATCTTTGTGAATAAGTGCATAAATTTATGTATGATCATTGGACAGGAGATGGCCATGAGGGTCAGGCAGCGCCAGACATCTCTCTCATTCCCGGTGTTGATCACCTAATTGTGTAGACAAGCCCAGGTGCCACGTGATAAGAAGAAAGATGTGGAAGTTATTCCCCCCTCCTCTACTGAAATCTGGCATATTAAAGCTGAGTATTTGAAAGAGGAGATTGAGAAGAAGAGGGCAGCCCCGGTGGATGCATCCCTCGCTGTTGATATTGACACACTACCTACAAAGGCAATTTTTCCTACTCTAACCTCTGGCCTTCAGGTATTTCTAGCCCTGCCCCTTTTATTACTCCAAGCTCTTCTACTGCTCCACTGCCTCCTAGGTGTGCTGCTAGTTCTTCTTCATCTCGACCTCCACTTACCCAAGCCATGCTATTACAGATGGGGTATCTAGCCCATTCTACTGATGTTCGTTCCTCCAAGCTAGAGGCTACAGTCCCTGGGATGATTGAGAGAGGTGTCACCGCTGCGGTGACACCCCTTAGAGAGTCTATTCATGCCCTCACGATAAGGATAAAGGTGTGTGAGAGATGTCATAGAGCCACTCCTGAGGTGACGAGCTTAAATGTCGCAATAGATGAGATGAGAAATGATGTGGACTAACTGAAGTCCACTGATATGTCGATGATTTTTTGGACCGTGGAAATCCCAGAAGACCTGGGCGTAGATATACCAGCATATTCTGATATGCCTCCGGCTACCATGAGGGATGAGGTTAGAGCTAATGATATAGCGGCAGATTCTGAGGTTGAGACTAATGAAGAGCAACTCGATGTTCAGGAGGAGACCCCTTATGAGGGCTTGACTGAGGTTGAGGAGGCTATGGTACATTCAGCCATCCAGACTTCATTGAGAGAGACCTCCATGGCAGGCTCTAGTGGAGCCACTGTTGATGTTACCCCAGGCACTGATACCCAAAACTAGAGTGTGACACTGGGCATTGATGCCCCGACAGACGGAGCAACTATATAGAAAGGATCATTCTTTACCTCACTCTCTATTGTTTTTGTGATTTCTTTGTTGTTAGTTGCATTTGAGGACAAGTGCTTTTATTTTGTGGGTGTGGTGAGGTATTTCTGTACCTACCTCTTGTGATTTGATTTTGTTTGTGAATATTGAGTTTTGTGTATTAATTTCTTTTGATCTTATCTTGTGGATATTTGAGCTTATGGCTCCTTGTTTTGAATGGAAATAGTTTTTTACCCTATTTCGAAAATTTTGTGCCACCTCTTTTGTGTATGAATGGGGATGTTCTTGTGCGAATTTAAGTGTTGATTATGATCAATATCGATGACTTAAATAGTTCTCTTAATTGAACCAAATGAATGTGCGGCTACAACGAGGCCAGATGAAGTTGTATAGACAATGTGTGGACTTTTAGTATCTCGTTGTGACTAGCCGGTTATCAAATGAGTCTCTTCTGATGAACATTGCACACTAGCTAGAAATTATGGAGTCTAGTTTGATATTAGTGTCAATGCCTTGTGCGATGAGCTTACCTTGAAGGTTGTGTGTGATGTCACCGAGAATTTGACCCGTTGGTTCGGTTCACTCACTTGAAATGATCTTAGGCAACAATTTTAAAAGAGTGAAACAATTTAACAATATAGCTCTTTTGTTGTCAACCTTGTGAGATGTGTGAACCTTGTTTGAACCCCTTGAGCCTTATCCTTTTCTAGAAAGAAACTTGAACAATGTGACCCCTTTTTATCCGTTCATCCATAACTACCATGAAGTGTGGTTTGTTTCAATAGCCAACTTTGGCCAAAAGCCAAAGTTGGGGCTGTGGTGAAAAGAGAAGGAAAATAAAAAAAGTGTAAGAAATTCCCTTGTGAGAATGGTTTTGAAAAAAATGGAACCCCTCTATAAAAAAAAGTGAAAAGGAGAAAAGAAAAAGGAAAAGAATGAAAAAGTTCTGAAATAAATGATGAAAATTGCAAAAGAAATGGGGTATCCGGTAATCCATTTGAAAGTGAATAATTGGTGAATTACGAGCACGATAAATTTTTTGACGAAAAGGATGAAAGTGATGTTCAGACTGCATTTCTTGAGTGTAGCAGCCATTGAGCCTAAGTTACCATACCTTTACACTCAGCTCCATTACAATCCTTGAAAAAACTTTTGTCATCTTGAGTGAGCTGAAACGAGTGTTGATTGGAGAATGATAGCAAGCCTATGGTTGAAGTCATGCATGTGTTTATCTTTGTGAGTGTGAGAGTCGTATGTGATTCCAGAACTTTAAATTGTTGAGAAATTGAGTGTAAATATGGAATCATCTTTTTGTGAGGGCATTTGAGTACCTTTGTTGAGCTTGAACTTGCATTTTAAGCAAGTGTTATAACTTAACCATCTTTGATAATGGTGAGTCACAATTTGAATATTTGAGTGCACAATTGATCATTGCATGAGTAAGTTGAATCTCGTTGTGTGCATTCATGTTGAGTCTTATGCAACACTGTTTGAGGCATCCCTTTTGAACTACTGAAGTTGAATTTTACTTGAGGACAAGCAAAAGTTTAAGTTGGGGGTGTTGATGAGTCCTGAATTTGGACTCATTTAGGGCTTTGTCTATATAGATTTAGAGTCCTCAAATTCTTAAGTTATGCCATAAACTGATGTTAAATCCTTGATTTTCAAGTATATGTATCGAGGAACAAAGCAATGACAATAACAACCAAAAAGGAACAAAACAAGCTGAAGAAATAAAGAAGGGCGAGCCTAGGATCACCAGGAGCACTTGGTGAATCGCCGAGTGTCTATCTGACCGCCTAAAGTTTTAGTGTGCCAAGCCCTGAAGGCAAGAAGTCAAGTCGGCGATGAGAAGGAGTAGTCAGTGAATCGGCGAGCAGTTCCGCAAAGCAAAGATCGATTGCCCAAAGTTACAGACCTTGAGGATACTGAATGCTAAGGCGAAAAAGCGATGGAAGAGGTCTAAGGGTGGCTCGCCGAGTGGTTTGGTGAGCCTGACTTACTTCACCGAGTGTCACGACCCAAGGACAACCCTTAGATGTGACACAACGTATTTGACCCCGAAGAGGTCTCATACATGCTTCATAACATTCTTTTACATAAGAGCATAGGAAAAAAGGCGAAATTTAAAACTTTCTTTACAATCGAAATCATTTTCCACTAAAAAGCAAACAAAAGACTTTCTAGAGTTTGACTCAAACCATCTAATACTTTGAATACAACATTAAGACTTAGCCCATACAAAAGCTTTAACATAAACTGAAAGACACAAAGGGAACGTAGTGGGTTTTGTCATCGAAACTATGAGGACTCACCAAGTCTTCATCTCCAAGCTCCTTAGAAACCTATTGTTCAAGTAAAGAACACCAAATCTCCACATTCCTACAATTTGGTAAAAAAGAGAAATATGGGTTAGCACAATTAAGTACTAAGTATGGAAGCCATGCAAAAACCATGCTTAAAATGGACATTTTATTTGAAATGCATGCTTTTATGCTATTTTGATAAAACTTCATGAACATGAACATGAACATAATAGGGATAATATTCAATGAAAACCAACATACAAGTCATTTCTCACATTCAAGACATAGTCATCATATATACCATTACCTTCACATTAAGCCATCACTTCAAGTAACCCTCATGTTATGCCTTGTTCAATGTATGGATAGCGTCCCATACCACCATCCACACCAAGGTACCACATTAAAGCCACCAAAAGTGAACTTACCATTCAACCTTTCCATCTTCATACATTACTCATACATAAGAGACATAAACATTACCTGAGTCATATCATCACATAAGGACCTTCATCTAAGACAACCCTAAGTCATACTTGTGCAATGTATGAGTAGCATCCCAAACTACTCTTCACAATAAGTATTCCTTTGAATCCACCATAGACAAGGCACATTCATACTCAATACATCATGACAAGGAGGTAACTCATAATACAATCCAAGTATAGCATGCATCATTACAGTTAAGCATATAAGTCAACATTTTTCATTAGCTTTATTTAGAGCACCTTAATTTATTTGATATTAGATCATCATTCTCATTAACTTTATCATAAGAGGACAATCATACATTAGCCATTATGACTTAGAGAACTCACTATGACCCTCTCAAAGCCTACTCGTGAAATGCATGGATAACATCCCATACTACCACCCACACTTCATAGAACTCATCAAGAAACAATAATGCACATCTCACATGATTGGAATAGGCATTAACCGACATAGACCACGGGAGCTAAATCATGGAATCCGGTTTCATATGACCCCACACGGTAAAAAAGTGTTTTACTTGCCTAAGGTAGAACTAGTAACATTTTAGCTTGGATGGAATCCACTAGCTAATATGCTATGTGGGCACATAGTTATGGGATATGAAAGATGTTCATTGAAATCTGACCTAATGTAGGGAGAACATCTATCTAACCATATCCTCTCGGTGCTTAGGCTCCATTCCCATAGAGTATTTCATTTGGATCAACATTATTGTACTTTAGAGGGCCACCAACAATAGGCCTACCAATCCAAGGTACATTGCACAAGAAAGGGCCACCACCATTAGGTCTACCGATTCAAGGTACGTTAAGGATAGCTTATTGAGTTTCCAAGAAGGGCCACCTACATTAGGTCTACCGATACAAGGTTCATCATTTCACACATGAAAGAGCCACCAACATTTGGTCTACTGCATCAACGGTTTAACATTTCATTAGTTCCTAGACTCCTTATGAAGGGCCACCACCATTAGGTCTACCGATCCACGGTTTAGCCTAGAATACTTTATCATTCATTCATTCATGAAAGTCTACCAACATTAGGTATACCAAATCAAGACATTAAGTCAAAATACATGCATTAGGTAAGAAGAGGATGCCTAAGCCTATAAATTCAAGCTATGATATTACCTTCAAGGTCACATTCATCAATACAAGAAAAGGGTGCCTTAAGCCTATCAATTCAAGATACATCAACCCTCATTACTTTCATTCATAGATGAATAGAATGCATAAGTCTACCAGTTCAAGATGTACAATTTATAGAAGAAAAGCCTTCACATTTCATCATCATCATTCATGACTATTAATTGAGAATATGCTTTCAATCACAACACTATTAAATTCTAATCATGATCATTATACATTCATTGAAATCACACAAATATACTTTACAACATGATCATACATAGATCCTTCATATATAGAGGTACAGCGAAGATATCCATCAATTCAATACCACAATATACATAGTAAGTAAACACATCCACCTTTCAAGTGGATCAATAGATCAAGAACAATTCTACTTCAATATGCAATTTGACCATAACTTGCCCTTCAAAGGTCATGGATGACATTGACATACACACCTTAGATTAATACAATTTGGCAAGAACAACAACATAATTTCAACATTTTATATCCATCTACACATAAACAACCTACATACTTCATAATCAATCAAATCCCAATCACAAATCACAACTTAGGAATTTTGGGGGAAAACATGGGTTCTAGGAAGAAATCATTTTAATTCATCTTTAAATCCACAATTCATTCATAATTCAATGCAATAATGCCTTTGAAATCGTTTAGAATCGAACCCATGCCAATATTGAAAACTAGGGTTTTAGAGAAAATATTGGAGACTTGAATTTACTTTTGAGATTGGCTCCTTATAGGCAACTAAGTCAAGGATGAAGAACACCATACCTTTCTGAGAAGAACTCCATGAAAATTCCCTGAAAAACTTGAAGTCGTGACCTTGGAATCTTGATCCTTCACCTCCAATGGAAATTTCTAGAGAGAGAACTTTTGGGGAAGTGGGTTTCTAATTTGAGTGATTTAGAAGAATGACTTTGAAAAGGTGTTTTAATTATTTTAAAACCCTTAAAATAACTTATTTAACCAATAAAAATCGTCCAATAACTCAATTAACCAAAGGGGGAATTTACCAAACCACCCCTCACTTGGCCGAGTTTTGGACAGCACACAGGTACAAACCACGAAATCTACGAATCGTGGATGGGGTCACGGACCATGTTGTTGAAGCTTGGTTCATGGATGCAACTCACCGAATTGGACCTTGACCCACGGAGGCCATCCACGGGGCGTGGATGGCCCTACGGGGCGTAGGTCCCATATATGGTTCACCACATTTTGGGCAGCATTGGTTTTCCTTTTGGTCTTGGGAGTTAGGCTTTAGGATCCTCCTTAAGGACCCCTAGGGTGGTCCTTGGGGAGTCGTACCTTGACATTTAACCCCTAAACGCCTCAACCTAAGCTCGGGACAACACTTTACACTCTCAAACCTCACATCAAACTCAAACACATACACGTTAGGCTCTAGTTTCACTTATCCATTTTACGGATCTTTACACCGAGTAGCTCTTTGTAGCTTATTTTTGGCGACTATAAATTAGTTTTTGGACAATTTTAATGACGGGGTAATTTTTCTTTTGTCTATCTTGAAAATCTTTTGAATATTGGGACACGGTTTAGAGCAGTTTTGTATGAAGTTTTTCATAGTTTTTGAAGAACGTACATTCAATTTGGAGATTTTGGAAGTGGGTTTAAGATTTTCTTCAAATTGAGAATTGCAAAGACTAAATCTCTCTTACCTAGTTGACGAGTCACGAACCAGGGGTACACCTGATAAAGTTCAAATATACCTCTTGAAAAGAAATATAAACGATCGTATGCAATATATTTACCCAACTATGAGTCGGGGTTGATCCCACAGAGAATATGGAAGAATATTGTCAATAGCAAATATTTAACTCGATAGTCGTTATATAAAAATGGGGGGATTTAAATTGAAATAAAA
>JAJOOH010001076.1:0-37500 GCA_029582605.1 Solanum gracilifrons
TGATCATCTTACTAAAAATAGTTGTCCCATATTAGTTGATCATCTTACTAAAAATAGTTGTCCCATATTAGTTGATCATCTTACTAAATCAAGAAAATATTTATTAAATTTTTTCCTATATTTTGCAATTAATTCTTTTTGTAAGTGTTCACATTTATTTGTAAAATTTCCTAGAAAATTTATAAGAGGTGAATTAGTAAACTTATCTTCCTATTTATGATTTCTTAATATGCGTGTAAAAATAAAAGTGATCAATTAATATGAGATAGAAGGAGTAATTCCTAAGGAATGTGTCAATATCCTAAACGAACACTTGATGAACTAGAAGTATAAAGAAATAATAATTTTTCTCAAAGCATTTAATGGGTCTGAAGCATTTCAATAACCTGGGTAAAGAGGTGTGAATCTCAATTATTAGGTCAATAAATACATTGAAGATAAGAAAGGAGCAACATGTACAACTAAATAATGATTTAATTCAGGAAATTGGTGAGGTTTCATGTCACGATTTGAGCCTACACACTGGACCCGGTACTTGAGAACCATTGCTGGTCCCCAAGCGAATCATCATCATGGCTGACTACAAGTGGAAGACTAAATCAAGAATACACAAGCATCAAACTGAAAGAAAGGATAGATCAACAATTTCTTTAAATCGCACAACTCTCTAATATACTAAGTATGAACACAGGTTTTAAATAAAACATCTGAAACTGAAAGACTCTCCAAAACTGTCTATCTATGAAGCCTCTACTATAAAAAGATGAGTGTCAGGACAAGACACACGACTCCTTAAAAGAACTACTACTAACAACTCATAAAACTTGAGTACTCCGAAAGCAAGGAGGTCTCACTCATAAGAGGACACACGGATGAAGTGATCTCAACAGACTCTTGTTGAGGATCCTAAGAACTTGTATCTGCATCATTAAAAGATGCTAGCGAATGATATCAGTACATTAAATGTACGAGTATGTAATATAGTTGAATAGCAAATAACTGAAAGAAAGGACTGCAATAGTTAACAATGTACTCAAGCTGAATGTAAAAAAAATAAAGGAGTTAAATCATTTAAGCTTTACAAAATATTTTCTCATCTCTGAACTCAACATAATAAGTGATATATAAAAATACACCTTAACTCTATTGGGAGATTCTATAACCGACAACCATCACTATGAGCTACATGATAATACAACGTCTAGCCCACGCTGCCAGAACAATCATATACCTTTCCGGGATATAGGACACCTCAACTAAGTGGATCCACTAAGCAATAAGGATTCACCTAAAAAGTATGATTCCTTACCCATGTTGGCAGACACAGTTTATGAGAATTTTGAGTTGTCTGAACTTATGCCCATATGTGTGCTCAATACTACTCCCAATAATACTCATGCTCAAATGTATAAAACATACTCTTTCTCTGTTTTGAGGTAATTACTCAAAATAACCTCTTAAAAGAGGTAACTGCTATGAAATATCTTTGAACTCATTAACTCATTTAGAAATCAAAGTTTCTCTATCCTCAATGTAAAAATTGATACCTTTGGGAATACTTAGTTCCCTTATACTCTAACTCAATTCATATTTGAAAACCCTTTCTCAAAACTATACCAAAAATCATATCGTAATATGATCATTGATAACTTGGGAAGTCATACTGCATAAACATTAATGGCATATCTAGATACCATACTGCTTAAATATTGATGGCATACTCGACTGTCATACTAATCACATTTTAAAACTCTTTCTCAAAACTCATCTTTGTTTACTCAGAAAATCAGTTTAAGACAAACATATTTGCTTTAAAAGATTCTCAAAAATGATAACTCAGACATGACCAAATAAACTCAAGGATCTCAATAACAATATGAAAAACTCAATACTCAGAATTCAACGATACTACTTATCTCAAGAATACTCAATTAATAAAGTTCATGCTGAAATATAGACATGAACGAATAAACTCAAGAATCATAGTACATAACATATAGCAATTCAATAATTAGGAATATAATTTCAAAAAGAATCAGGAACTCAAGAACTCAAAATCAACTCATCTCAAGAATACTCAAATCTAGGGAAAAAATCCTAGATTACTCTTTTACTAATTTGAAAGTAGATGTAGGGCGTGAGAACGAACTAGTCAAACACTATGATAGCCTTACATATATGAAATAACAAGGTTCTTGAAGAATCTTGAAGAAGAACTTGATTAGAAGCCTTGAAACCCTAGATTTGAAGGAGAACAATCAAGAAAACCTTTCTTGAGATTCTTGAATTAATTTCTTGAAATCTCTATGGCCAAGAATTATGATTTGCATGAGTGATTCATAATTGTATGGAGGAATTTGAATAGGAAATAATGGATTTCTTGGAGAAGAACTTACCTTGAAGAAGAATCTTGAAATAGATTAAAAAGAATCATCAATGGAAGTTTCTACTTTGATTTTTCCTTAGGGTTTTGCTTTAGAGTTTGAGAGATAAGAGAATGATGAATTAAGAGATGAAAATCTGATTGTTTTGGGTCTTAAATTAGTCAAGAAATTCGCTTAGAGTTTTCTTAGAGGTAAAAAGACAAAAAGACCACCCTTTTAATGTTTTCCCGTCGGCTAATTCGTCACTGTATTGTATCAAGTTACTACAATGGTCATAACTTTTTACTTAAAACTCGGATTGTTACGAAATTGGTGGCTTAGAAAAATACCTTTAATTTGATAGGTTATGGGCCACGTAACTCTATATATTCTAAGAGATATGGTCGTTTGAAGTTCACCCAAAGAGAATCTTACATCAAAATTTAATTGGTAAGGAAACTTTCAACTCAACTTTGTACTAGGAGTTTCTAGTGACCTTAATTAATATCCAAAATCATTTCCACACTAAAGAATTTACCTTTACACGTATGGTCAATTTAGGAATCACCCAATACGACCATACATGTAAATGAAGAATGGTTCGGGTCTTAACTTAGAAATTTTTAGAGTGTTACAATACCCAATACCCCCCCTCCCCGGGATCATTCGTCTTCGGAGTTACTCTTACTATCTGCACGAGTTTTGAACTTCCCTACTAACATAGGTAGAACTGAATCATACTAAGAGTTTGGAACAGTCTATAGCACATAAGTCAAAAATGATATTATTTTGAACATAGTCACACTCTATCTGAAGTTATCTTACATGAATCAAAGGAATCTGGGCATGAAGTAAGAATAAGACTATTATGCCTTAAGAAATACAACTGCTAGCTTTCAAGCCTAACTAGAAAGACCTCTAAACCATGTCCTTCTTTATGAATACCGCACCTTATTAGCTGCAACTCATAACTCCTACAAGGATTTATAACTACTCTTACCAAGATCTAAGTTAAATTGTCTGCTCTTATTGTGTTAAAGTTTAATCTCTAAATCACAAGATACTAAACATTGAGATGTTTATACTTATCTAAAACACAAGATTCAGGTTCGTACCTCTATAGGGAATCTCATCCCAAGAATACTTCTCCTTATAGCTGCCTTCAACTAACCCTGAGCCCATATGAAGAAACATCTAAAGCATCATGCATTCATCCACACGCTACCAACACCACATTCAAGCCTAGTACTATAACCACTTCATGAACTCCTACTAAATAACCCTTATAAGAATTTCTCATTCTCTTGTCACTTTTACTGACTTAACTTTCATGCATTATTACTACTTATTACTCATCGTTAAATCTTATCTCCTTCTTCATCCACATTTATAACCTTAGATGGAATAAAAACAACATCACTATCATAATAAGAAATAGCAATCCTCTTGTCTATCCTTCACATAACTACTATCAACAACACCACTCTTAAAACTGAAAAGGATTATTAAAAGAGCTCTAGGGAAAAGGATCATAAGCACGATTCATTTGATATATCTGATATAAGAATATGCATGACATAACATTATGCTGCTAGACATTGAGAGTAAATCATGAATTTGTGAGACTGAATATACTATGAGATATGAGTGCTTATATAAATAGGTTCATATCATGAGGCTGAGATCCATAACTTTATGGATAAGATTTAGACCAATGGGCTAAAGTCTTTTCCCCTCATTCTGTGAACTGAGCGTAGATGCGAATCTCTCTGAAGTGTATGGGCATAGGTCATAAACACAATTATGAAATTAGGAATATCAACAATATGTTGTAATGACTGAACTTTTAGGAATACACTAGAGTATGAATGAATCGATATATCACTCTAACTATTTCTGAACACATCACTATCTGATTTTCAACACTTGACTTGGTTTCTCATCTTATCATCTTCCCCTTAGGTCTGAAACTGATACTTTAAATCTATGCATCTATTCCGTCTTTTCTAAACTAGTCTATATTTAATTTACTCTAATACTTGGAAAAATTCTAATCTTATGTCTACAGAGCTTTCCATGTGTAAATACTAAGATTCCTTCTAGGGATTCTTTCTAAGATGCTTCTTTTAACCTCTTCACATTGGCTTATAAACTTGCTTAATCTAACTCTTAATAGTATGGCTTCTCCTTCTTAGCCCACTAATAATGTCCTTCTAAGTTCATATCAATCTAACTGGAGGAAACTTAAACTATGTTTGAATGGCTCATCATTGGTTACATATAGTCCCTTCGACCAAACTCAAAAGGGTAATAAATAATACTTACATCAGTCAACTCCACATTGATAACTCAAATATACTATCTAGGTACCTATTGAAAGTCATAAACTTAATGAGAACCTTGTCCGAATACATATGATCTCAGGTGCACCCCTTAATGCTCTTGATAATCTAATGACTTAATCACACTTTATTGCTCTCATCTGTAAGTCAGAATCCCACAATTGTACCACTCACATTAATTGCAACTAACATCTTAATTGCCCACCTACTCTATGTCAAATCTACCAGATCAGATCTCAACTAACTTCATCACCCTCATATTGTCATATTATTATTTTTATCACGACACTCATTTCAAATTCAAGCTTAGTGTCTAGTACTAAACATGGATATCAATATAATTTCTCACATACTATACTTACTTACGAATTCTAGATAAAATTAAGAAAACCTCGCCTAATAAGACCTCATGATAAGTACTCAATCTTTATCTCTCAGTTCTACATACTTACAATTTACTGTCACATTCCATTTCACAAATTAAGTACTATTTACTCATTCACTATACATCATTACTTAATTAGTTTTATAAATCATGGGCTATCCCTAAAAAAAAGTTATAACCCTATTGTAGATCTCTCACCTCATGAATACTTCTCTACTGCTATTCAAATCATATACTTGGTCGGTACTAACACAATAACACATCATCATAAACTCAATTCTAGTTAAAGTATACTCTAACTCATCCATACTAGTAACTCTTACTCTACCTTCTATCATGAAATCTACACAAAATTATTATTCCATAGTCTACTCATAAAGGAAAACTCCTCATTAATAACTCTCTAGGTGCATGACTACAATAGTATAATTTGCCTCATCACTATCTCCCTTTCTTAGATTACTGAACCTTTGCATGATTTCTTCTAACCTTGGGCACTTTTACTACTACTGCTTATAACCTCATACTCATACTATCTTTTCGAGTGCAAATACTACCCAAGCTCTACAACACACCTCCTTATAAGGGTCTCAATTGAAACTAGGTTTAGAGAAGAGAGTACATCTCACTTTTATCTTGAACACACAATTCACATGAATATGAGTGCATTCTTTCGAAACTCAACACTTAAATTCACTCACCGGATTCTTTCAAGCCCTCTGCAGTCTCATGTCTTTCTCAAGATTTTTGCTAAGCGTAACTCATCATTAAGGATCTGGCTTTGCTTTTTCAACTACCTTGAGTATGAGGGGTAGTCGAATGGATATGAGAAAAGCACAAGTTAGAATAAATTCCTTATGATACAACTGCACGATATAGAGTATGATAAAAGGGAAACTTTCTTAAATTTCTATAGTCCCTCATTTATAGAAGTGGGACCCTCATAACCATAAATAATATCCTACTGACACGGCTTCATAGACACCCTAGGACACTTGAACTCTATGCTCTGATAGCAAATTTGTCACAACCCGAGCCTACACCCTGGACATGGCCGGCACTTGAGAACCATTGTTGGTCCTCAAGCGAACCCTCATCCTGGCTGATTACAAGCGGAAGGCTGACTCAAGCATACAAGCATCAAACTGAAAGAAAGGCTAGATCAACAATTTCTTTAAATCTTAAAACTCTCTCAATATACTAAGTATGAACATAGGTTTTAAATAAAACATCTGAAACTGAAAAACTCTCCAAAACTGTCTATCTATGAAGCCTCTACTATACAAAGTTGAGTGTCGGGACAAGACCCACGACTCCTCAAAAGAACTACTACTAACAACTCATAAAATTGGAGTACTCCAAAAGCAAGGAGGTCTCACTCATAAGTAGACGAGCGAAGAGTGATCTCAACAGACTCTTGTTGAGGATCCTAAAACCTGTATCTGCATCATTAAAAGATTCAGGTCAAATAACATCAGTACGTTAAATGTACGAGTATGTAATATTGCTGAATAACAAATAACTGAAAAGAAAGAACTACAATAGAACTACGTGCCCGTGTAGGATTATAAGTCCCATATGTTGGGCATCATATTTAGTGATCACACCAGTCATGCCTTTATACCCCTGGCAAGGTATATTGGGTCCTCTCGATAGGGCGTATACATCGGACTCCATATTTATCTCACGTGGTTTATGTCGGTTAGTAGTTGATCCCACAATCAGACTCTTAGTGCATTTGACCAGGTTTTCAGCATATACTTCTGCATTCATCTCAGCATGTTATTCTCATGATTAGTACTTGATCATTGCATTCAACTTAGCTTTTCAGTTATGTTTTAGAATTTACATTCTTTCTCAGTTTATGTCATTGCTCAATTACAATTTGTTCAGCTTATATATATTTGTTCATCATAGTATATATATCCTGCATCCTCAGTACATTCCAAGTACTGACGCATACTCTGCGCTACATCCTTTTATGATGTAGTTTCAGGTACTCAACATCAATATCACACTTAGATCGATTATCGGTCCGATTTCAGCAGATTCAGTGGGGAATCCTCATACTTAGAGGATAATAGACATGCTTTCCATTTTAGTCTTTATATTCCGTTTTGAGTTTTATTAGAGTTAGCTGTGGGCATGTCCCAGCAACTTAACTCAGTTAGAGGCTTTACAGACATAGTAGTAGATTCAGCTTGAGTTTTTAAGTTTATCTTTCACTTATCATTAAACTCTTAGTATGTTTTATATATTCAAATAGTTGGATTTTTTCCCATTTTTCAGTTAACCATTGTTTTAGTTTCCGCTTAGTACATGTCTTATTAAGTTATTCTCAGTATGCTTGATATATGCCAGAGACGGAGTTAGCTTGGGGTCACTCGCGATCTTAGGTCCCGTTTTACATCAAGGGGATAGCCTCGGGGCACCACATATCACTTTCACAATGTTCACTTGTTATTAAAAAAAAATCCATTAATTTATCAATTTAGGCAACACAAAGCGTCATTAAAGACTGAGGATGGAAAAAAACTAACTTAATAACATTAGAAATCCATAACCTTTTACTTTTTAATCTAAAACCTCATATAGATGGATAATTGATTACTAACAACAAATGACTTCATTAAAAAGACAACAATTGTTCATGATAGAAGACTCAATCGCTAGTAAAGTCTTCTCTAAGCATAGCTCCAATTTTAAGAACCCTAATTATAAACTCTATGATAATTCTAAGTTCAAGATTGCTCCTCATATTTTGTCTCAAGGGAAACATTTAAATCAAACCTTAGCTGCTCGACCAAAATAGAATTTTGTGTTTCTTTTTTAATCTTCTCTACCCGCAACTTCAATGCCAACTTCTGGTCCTCCATATCTTTATCTTGAGGTATTTCTGAGCCAGGGTGCAGAATCTTATGCATTAGTACTCTTTTTTTTTTCTCGTTACATGTTTGCAATTATTTATGGAGATCTTCCAATGCCTCAAAACCATTTGATTTGCCCTCAGCATATTCACATTGGTGATCCTCCAGTTTCACTTTGAGAAAATTTTCAATTATTTCTTCAATGCTTGTGGCACCACAGGAACCTGGTTTTCCACCTGGTGAAAAGAGCATCACACCAACAACTTCCCCAGTCTGAGTTGCAAACTTCTTTGCATCCTGAAACGAAGTTTTTTTAATTTTTGAGAAACTCACAATACGTGTTCTCTCAGACTCAATGAACTTCATTTCAATTTTTTGCTTTCCTTTTTTGGTCTCATTTTCCATTGCAAAAGAAAATGATATGAAGAAGAAAGAAATATATTTTTGTAGAATAAGGTTGAGCAATTTTAAGAGGAACAGTTGTGTAATTTATAGTAGGTGTGTGAGTGTACTTCTCAAAAGTACTGTAGTGTTTTCTTGTTGTGAGTCTAGCTATCATGTGTATTTTCATGTTTACTTAATGCTTTCATATTACAAGTCTATCTATTTATTTAATGCTTTCATATTATACGGGTCTTTCTATCACATATGTTTTCACATTTGTTTAATGTATTCATATTATGAGTCTACTATCACATTCATATTATGAGTCTATATTTTCATTATGTGATTCTATTCCAAGGTTACTTTGTAGCTCAAAAAAACTATGAAGTTGCAAGGTAATATAATGCCGAATTGAATTTAAAGACAAATACAAAAGAAACAATGCTTATATATATATATATAAATGATGTTAAAGGTGGACCAATTAGAGAAATGGTAGAATTATCTCTTTGTGACCTATAGGCCACAAGTTCAAACCGTAAGAGCAACCACTAAAAATGATATTGTTAATTGTGCATCACAACCAAACCCTTACCAAATTCTACTAATTCAAGATGTTTTATGCAATGACTGAGTTATTCTTTTAATATACTATCAGTGCTAATTCTTTTGGAATTCCACATCTGAGCCTTAAAATTTCAATATGAATTCCACATATAGGATCTACGGTTTGTAGATCAAACCACGAACCGTAGATGACCCCGTGGAAGGTTTTCGATAGCTTCTTAATTGTGTTTTTATTTGTCTTTTCCTACTTTTACTAAGTCCAAACTATGACATTTTAACTTTAATTAGGGAAATATAGTCCACCATGTACTCTATTTTATTTTATTTCTACACTCTCAACTCCCTAACTCAAAAAGAAAACCGCAAGGAAGACAAAAGTTAGGGTTTCAATGCTTCCAAACAAGTTCTTCTTCAAGATTCTTCAAGAACCTTATTATTCCATGTATGTAAGTCTAATCATAGTGTTGAAAAAGTTCGTCCTCACACCCTACATCTCAATTCACTCAATAAAAGTTCAATCTAGGGTTCTACCCTCAGTTTCATGGAATTCTTGATATGGGTTATTTTCTGGTTCTGAATTTTAAATCCTTATTTATGAGATTTACAATATTTTATGCATTGAGATTCTTGAGTGGTTGTTCATGCTTGTATTTCCATATGAACCTTATTTATTGAGTTTTGCTAAAAGTATTTCAGGCTAGTATTTTCCTTACAATTATTTTGGAAATTAAAGTTAGTCCAAAAGAGAGTTTAAATCACTATTTTGAGAAGAGTTTAAGGGGAATTAAATAATCCCAAATGTACTATTTTTACATTGAAAAGATAATACCATTTTCAGAAAATTATAAAAAGTTTTCAGATAGATTAAGTACCATTCAGTTCAGTTACCTCTTAAAGAGGGTTTTTTGAGTAATTATTTCAGCACAGTGAGCATTTTACATGAGCATACAATTATATATATATATATATATATACCGTATAAATCACGTAACTAGCGTGGATAGGATTGCTCCGACTTTCGGCAACTCCTCAATACCTCTGAGAAGGCCTATTATATAGATCCATGATTCAAGTTATGTTCTTTACACTGGAAATGTGTAAGACATTTTTAGCAACGTGGGTAAAACGTTTAATCATCACGTGGTTCATAGTGATGGTTGCAGATTAGAGAATCTCCCCAGCAAAGTAAAGTGTATATATATATATAGAGAGAGAGAGAGAGAGTTCAACATTTACTATTGTTGCATCTTTACAGAAAGAGTTGAAATGATTTTCATCATGATCTATGCTATACTTCAGTTGAGTAATTTTCAGTCTTTCAGCTCAATTATTTGTTTATTGAGTCTTATTACATATTGTACATTCAATGTACTGATGTCATTCGACCCGCATCATTTTGTAACCTTTGGTAAGCATTTTTATCCACTACTTGTGGACCATCCCCTTTCATTCTGTAAGTGCTTATCATAGTCACTAGTAATGAATTTCATATGTTGCTCTAGAGGTATTACATCAGGTTTTTCTCCTAATAAGCCCTACTCTACTCTGAAATTAACTCCAGTATGTACTTCTTTTGTGTCATAAGTATCCCTTTGCTAGACCTCATGAATTATATCCCTTGGAAGTATCTCAGCTCACCTAAATCTTTGATCTTGAAGTAGAGTACTCTGTGAGTCCTTGATATACAGTATATCATTTCCAGTAAACAACACATCATCCACATACATGAGTATTATCACAAACTTATGACCAAGTCTTTTTGTAAACAAGGAATAGTCATGTTCTCTGTTGACAACTTGATTTGACTAATGCAGTGGTGAGTTTAATGCTCCATTGCCTAGATGCTTGTTTAAGACCATATAAGGACTTCTTTAATCTACACACATTTGATGTCTCCCCCTTACTTCCAAAGGCTTGAGGCAGTGCCATAAAAACCTCTTCATGTTGATCACCTTGGAAAAAAAACATTAAACACATCCATCTGAAAGAAAGGCCAATCATGAATAGCAACCAAAGAAAATGCACATCTAACAGTAACCATCTTTGCAACAGTAGAGAAAGGTAATAAAGTCCAATTGAATTTAAGGACAAATAAAAAATAAACAATGCTTACATATATATAGTTTTAAAGGTGGTCTAATTGGAGCAATCGTAGAATTATCGCTTTCTGACCTATAGATCACAAGTTCCAACTGTAAGAGCAACCACTAATGATATTATCAATTGTGCATCACAAACCAAACTCTTGCCAAAATTCTACTAATGCATGATGTTTTATGCAATGGACTACATTACTCTTTTAACATACTGTCAATGTTAATACTTTTGGAATTCCACATCGAATGGTGTAGGGGTTACTTGGTCTTGTTATATGATCTTGAGAAATTCTTCCTTCATGGAATAGCTTTTGGAAATGATCTACTTGATACTTGTGAATGACTTATTTCATTCATAAGATTGATATACTTAAAACTATTTGGTTGTGAACTGTGATTGTTAAGCATTGTAAACTGTGTATTGTAAAACTATTAGGTTGGACTGGTTGCTATACATGTTGTAGTTTGAGGAGGCTCAATTGGGATGAAAGGAGTACTCGTATTCTAGCTAGTTTTGCCATGTTTATTTGGTTACTTGATGATTCAAGTGTTGGTTGATACTTACTCCTTGCTTTTTTACTTGTGTAGGTTCCGACCCCGGATCTATGTGATTGTTCTTCTTCTAGCTAGTTACATCTGAGGCTTTCTGAGTATACATTGAGAGATACCTTCTTGTCATCCCAGTGAGCCCTCATGTTCCTTATTTATGCTTTTTGCATTTGAGAAACAAAAATATTGAGAGTTGTAATTATATTTCAATTACGCACTTTATACATTAGCAACTTGTACACGTGATAACCATATTTTGGGGTTTCATAAGAATAAATAAATTCCGCTCTTATGTTATTATTGCTTACTTTATGATTTTCTTTCATGTTGTTGGGGCTGAGGCTGACTTGTCTTGGTGGGAATAGACAAGCGTCATCACGTCCATTTTTGGGTCGTGACAAGTTACTACCAATTTCTTGCAAGCCCCTTATCCTTCCACTTGCTTATCTATTCCAGAAAGTTTGTGGAGCAAAGTAAATCTCAGACTATATTTTTTGTTGATGCACTGTATTTTTAAAAGCTGGATTTAAAGACAAACGAAAATACACACATTGGGATTTATCAAGCTTTACTTTTACTACACTCTCTACAATCCGCTCAACTACAATGATAGATATCCAGAACAAGATGATTACAACGTTGCTATTTCGCCCTTTGCCAATATCAGTTTATGTAATTATGTAAATATGTAAATATATATGCATATACAGCGCAGTAATGTATGTGTATATAGATCCTGCATATTTTCTAAATTTACATTCCAACACAATTTTTCCAGACACACGGGCAAAATGTTAGGCCTATGCTCACACGGGAGACATACATATAGTAGGATAGAAACATGTGAGCTTTTAGGAATGGGGTTTTTTATTTCTGAAACTACCAACTAATACCATAATTACAATCCATAACAATAATTTCACTAAATAATATTTTGTTAGATTAATATAGATCTAATGTTATATATAGTAGTTAGTACTTTCGTGTATTTTGCTTCAAAAATAAAAATAATTAATGCTCAATTGTTGATGGAGATGATAGCGCTCAAATTACCCTCAAACCAAGTAGTTAAAAGAGTAAGTGTTTGCCGTTAATGAAAATACCCAACTAAGAGTCGGGGTCGAATTTCGCAAGGAACGATTTGTAGGCAATTGCAAAGACTGAATGAATAGTTACAAATTTGAACCTAAACTTAAGAATACACGATTATCAATATGAAGAGTTATTTTGGTGAACAAATGATGGCTTTGGACAAAGACAATATCAAGCAAGGGATATATGGAAATTGGGAAATATGGAATTCAATTCACACTCACATGATCCATTGCAATTCAACACATGCTCAATCAATCATAGATAGGCTAGATCAACATCAATCAACACTAATTTTCTTTCGGTCTCAAAGTGTTATATCACAAAATTACCTTTCGATCTCAATCGTGTCAACAATAAAGCAATCCAAGACCTTAATCTAAATTCCTATATCTAGCAAGTTTAGCATTCAAAAAATTAGACCTAATCTTCTCCTTTTTGTCTCAAATTTAAGACTCAAAGCCAAATATGATTATTAACCTAATTTACCACTTTAGGAATTCTCTTTTGTCCAACCCGCAAAGATTAGAAGCTAGATTCCAGCGTGAACTCTCAAATCATAGATTAAAGCATGAAAACTAGATTAAACTCATTTCATGAAATTAAGCATGGAATCAAGGAATCACAAAAGAAATAGAGCAATAAATCAAATATCCAAATGAATTTTCTATTTCTAGCACAAAACCTCAATTTCATAGACACAATTACGCCCACAATTCTTGCAATTTAAAGCAAGGAAATAAAGAAGGGAATAAGAGATTTTACTATTAAGCACATATTCTTCAAACCCAAATGTGAATTGTAAGGCAACTTGCCTTCAAAATCTTTACCCAAAATAGGAATCTACAAGTTTTTCTCTACTCTAAGCTAAGAAGATGAACTCTCTCATTTGTTGCATAATCTGAACAATGAATATTGGTGAGTGTAAAAAGGGGTTTTGGGATCAATTTGGTGAAATACCCAATCTTTCCAAACACAAGGCATCTGCTCCACACGTTTGCGACAACTAACTCATGTGGTCGTGATGAGTAGTGTCGTTGGGTCACTCGATCATGACATTTGACCACACGATCACAAAGTCTAAATTTCTTGGCCTCGTGATGAGTAGTGTCGTTGGGTCACTCGATCATGACATTTGACCACACGATCACAAAGTCTGAATTTCTTGGCCAATGTGATCGCGACCTCTATTTCAAGTTGTCGCGTTGAGTACTTCACTGTCAGATCAACTTTATTCCGTTTGACCTCTTCTTGCCTCAATTCCACTTGGTTTCTACAAATATCTTTCATATCAACTCTCCATTGCAAATATGAAGAAAACCAAATTAAAAGTACCAACTCTAACCTAAATCAAGACAAAACTAATAATAAAAGAGTCTCAAATGAGTGGAAATTCACCACTCGTCAACACCCTAACTTAAAAACTTTGCTTGTCCTTAAGCAACGAAAAATCCAAAACATAAGAGGTCTCATTTCAACACACACTACAAATCAATTTCACCTTTTTCAATAAAGCACAAAGGAAATGGCTTTGGTTAGTACTAATAAATAGTCCACATGCAAAAAAATTCACTAAAGAAGTCTCCTTATTCTCATGGGACATTTTCAAGAATCACTAAGTAACAACAACTCAAACTCGAGAAGTGACTTAATTCTTTAGTTCTTTTCACATGCTCACTTGACTCAATTAGGAATTTTTAAAATGACCAGTTTGATAACTTACATGCCCTCACAAGAAGAAGATATCCCAACACTCACAAGACAAGGGACAAAGATGAAAACACTCACACTCACAAAGAATCATCTCATGCACACAAATGTCACACCATAGGCTTGCCCATATTTTCAATCAATATTGACCCAACTCCATTTGGTTAGAAATCTCAAAGGCCTTTGTTAAGCTTGCAATGTAAGCTTAGGGAAAGTTAGGATATCATTTAGTTATAAGTGACTAAACCCTCCTTCAACACTACACAACAACTCATCATTTCCGAATTTTTTCACTTTTCAAACTCAATGCACATTTCACATCATTTTTCATTTTCCTTTTCTTGTTTCACCTCTATGCAACCATTTTCAATCTTTGGGGGATTCAAGTCTCATTTATTCACTTTCTTTCTTTATTTTTCAAAACTTTTTCTTTCTTTAAGATTTTTTTTTTCATTCTTCAGTCTCCTTTTTTTTTTATCAAGCTCTCATGTGATAAGCATCCCTTCTATGATTTTCCCATAACACCCTCAACTTAGGCTTTTAGCCTCAACTTTCACAACTTCACGATCAAGAAGGGACTGGTTCAAAAGAGGGTTAATTTTTCAAAAAGGATAAAGCTTTTGATGTGGTTGCCAATAAAAAGGATTAGGCACAAAGGGGAAAACTAATGATATATTTAGTGCAACAGTGAGATTTTTAGGCCAAGTGGACTTCAAGAACATCAAACAAAGCCTAAGTTCTTTTCTCCAACTAAACTCAATCAAGACCAACTAGGCACGTTCTAGGTGACCTAACCAAACACAAGACATTATTCAACAACTCACCACACATGACATGCAAATCAATCTATATGGTTCAAAATCTTATTTCATTTTCATGATACAAGTACCATTGAGCATTCAAACCGCTAACGACTCAAAAGTAACAAAAATATTTTCAAGAGTTGTCTCAAAATGATCTTGAAAATATGCTTAACTTTTTCAAAGCGGTGGTATGTTCAACACTATTCAGATGCAATACTATTTTCATAGTACTAACCAAATCAAAACCTTCCCAAAAAAGACAACAATTTTTCCCTTAAGAAAGTCGTCAACCAATCCATCATCAGGCAACATCATGCATCTATTCGGGATCACCCACTTAAAATTCGCCACACTCAACACCAATCAAACACTTACAAGCAATCGACAATTTATTTTTAAGAAAGTCATCATTATAACCATCATCAGGCATCGTCAGTCCATATCTAATTATCAAAACAAAAACAAAGAAGCTATGAACTACAAGAAACAAAATAAAACAAATCAAACCATCTTAATATCTTAAAAGCTCGACAAGGGCACATCATCTACAAATCAAAACAGAACAAGCCCAACAAGGGAGGCACCCAACTGAAAATGTAATTGTGTCCTCATAGTACCATAATCAAAAGAGAATACAAGGGACTTCCTGCAAAGATCATCAATCATCAGAGGAGCTATCAAGATCTGAAAGGAAATCATCATCAACCTCATCACCTAAGCCACAGAACTTTCGGAGTGTACTCATCATCTTGTTCAAGAACTTGCTCTTCTTCTCATATTCTCTCATATTTTTCTACCTCCTCACCATTTTTGTCATCATGTACTTGAGAATCTGTTGATCCTGCACTAGAGTGGAGATGATAGAATGAGCATTACTTGAAGTTGATGAGCTCTCTCCAGGCCCCGTGGGAAGACTCTGAGTCAACTCCTGAATCTGTAAGTGAATTTGAATATCTATAATGCATCATATGTCATGATAGGTGGACTAGTGTCAGTGGTCCCCCACAGTTGTAACTCGATTGGAGGAGGAAAATAGTTTGAACCTCGGTAAATGTGCCAAATGTTGGATCTTGCTCATCAATCTTTCTTTTCTTAATTACGTATACTGGACCTTTCTTTTTACGTAGATGGATAGGGCCTTCGGGACTCCTCCTGCTATCTCCCTCATGTTTCTCCACTTTATCTGTTAGACACAAATAAGTAATCAAAGAGGGATAAAAGAAACTCTTAGTACCTTCCAAGATGACCTCCTAAATGTGTTGTACTATGATATGACCAACATTAAAAGGGGGTACAAATCAAAAGTGCCCTATCAAGAGACACATTGATCTCATTCATAGAAGGAACCACCCTACTATAAATGATGGAAAGATAATTCTAAGATTTAGTTGTGAACTCTGAGGAGTCGATCCGGTGGTTTTTCTCAATCCATTTAGGCCTATGGCCACCATGCAAGTGTGTTACAAATCACTCTTGGCCTACTTACCTTGCCCTTCTTGTGTGAATATCATTATCGGCATCAGGAAAACCATAGTAATTATTGATCCTTACGGGGTCAAAATGAACTTGTTTTCCCCAAACCGTAACTACCAAGTTGCCGAAGAAGTTGGTCTTTGTGGCATTGGCATAGAACTCTCAAACCACCGTGTAGTTAGCCTTGATTGGCTCATCAATGAAACACATCCATCCGGTGGCCTCCAATTGCCAATAGAAGTCCGGCATGCGCTCTAGAAGATTTGTCAAAAGAAGACCCCTTTCGCTTGTGATATTATTTATAAGGAGGAGGCCATGCAATTGGTGGAATTTGGTGGAGACAAACCTCTCATGATCAAAGATTTCATCCCCAATGAAATTTTTCTCCATTTTGTTCCTCAACTTGGTTTATGTTGTCGATCATGCTTCTGAAATTTGAGTACCTATACAAGATGCAAACATGTCAAATGAATGCAAAGATATGTAAAACAATGTATTATCAAACAACTAGGCCAAAGAAATGAGTGAAAAAAATCAAGGGAATGAGGCCAAAACTACTGTTTTTGGTAGAAATTTTTGTCAGGAAACTCATCGCAATCGTGAGATTACTCAACGCGATCGTGAGCCTCCACCTTTTATTTCTTTGAGATTGCACTATTATACATCGTGATCATGGGAGACATTGCGATCGCATATAACAGTTTAGCCTAGAAAATAACTGTCACTTTAGTAATTTATTGGACATGTTGTAAGCAACCTGTTCTCACGCCTTTTTCAAATGATTTTAAGCCCATGATTCACCATTTTTCAGTTAACACCCAACATAGAACATTAAACGACAATCCAAATCCAAAAAGATCAGTTTTTCAACACAAATCATGATCACATTCTAGGGAGAGAATAAACCCTATTTCGAACTACTTACAAATTTCAAAACGAACGAAGAGAGGGAGGAAAAATCATACCTTGAGGGAAGATGACAATTAAGAGATGATTTTCTTGCCACAATTGGTCAAAGCACTTGATTTAGAGAGGGGAGATTTTGGGAGTTTATGGGACATTGAAATGAATTTAAGAATTGCTGCCTTTTTAAATTCATGCGAGACATCGCGGTCATGACTCTGCTCCTCGTGATCGCGACTAGAATCCTTTTTACCATTTGTAAATGCGGGACAAATCACTTTCGATCGCGGACCTTAGGATTTAACAAATCCAATCGCGGCCAAAGGCTCTCGCGATGGCGGTAAGTAACTTGGTGCCAGAATTACTGAAGCTATTGTCCATTTGGGCGATGGTCGAGAAAAAATGGCAATCTGCCCAAATTCTGAGCCGCACCTGAGCGTCCAAAAATGTTCCAACTCCTATTTTTGAAAGTGTTTTCATCCCAAACTTCAATCTCAATCAATTTTATGCATTAAAACATGTTCAAAACACAACTACAAACTTCAGAACTATGAGGGTTAGTAAAAAACAAAAATCTAATCTAATCTACTAATAAAAAACTCAAATTTAAATTTATTTGGATACCGGTGAGTTGTCTCCTATCAAGCCCATATTTAAACGTCATGGTGTGACGCCAGATACATCACTCTCTGTGTTTCCACTTCGATGCAATAAACCTTCTACCCAACTTTGCATCATTCTTTCATTTTGAATCCTTGGGCAAGGTTGAGAGAGTCACTAGGTCACTTGAGCATTGACTTTTATGACTATTGACCCTTAATTGAGTGATACTCTTGATTCTACATGAACTAAAGTTGTCATAAATGATTTTCTTGGATTTTTCTAGCAACTTTAGTATCGTCTCATTTATTTCGACTTCTTGGATTGTTATTGGTTTGCATTGGTTGTAAACTCCCAAGACATCTTCAATATCCACCATCATCCCTTTTCTTATTCTCATAATGGCTTCCAAGGTTGCGATCTTAAACTCGAGTCGAACCATCTCATAGCACCTAGCTAGGTGCAAGTCATGAGACTTCTCTTCGCTTTTTTTAGCCATAAGATAAGATGTATCATCTACCGCCTCTATTGTTCCCACCATGGCCTTAAAGTTGCGAGTTCAAACTCAAAATTGACTGCCTCATGGCACAGATTTAGGTGCATGTTTAGAAGCTTTTCCCTTTCTTGGGAAAGTAGGTGTATGACCTTCTCACCCCCAATTGAGTTTTTCATCCATGACTTTAAGCCAAAATTGACTTATTACATTTGTTTCACGACAGGGCCATGATTCGGTATAGGGCATGTCACTTCCAAACATATGATAATCACAAAAAGACATAAAAACAAAGCAAAAGTAAAGACAACTATTCACAATCTAGGTAGAAACAAGTACACTATAAATCATAAATCAATTCAATACGCCTAATTTTTCCTAGGCAGCGGCGCCATTTTTTATGCCACTCAAATTACCCTCAAAACAAGTTAAAAGAGTAAGTGGTCGTCATCAATAAAAATACTCGACTAAGAGTCGGTTTCGAATCCCACATTGAACAATTTATCGGCAATTGAAAAGACAAAGAATGAATAGTTACAAGTTTGAACCTGAACTTAAGAATACACGATTATCAATATCAAGAGAGATTTTGGTAACCAAACGATGGCTTTGGGCAAAGACAATATCAAGTTAGGGATATATGGGAATTCGGAAATATGGAATTCAAGTCACACCCACATGGTACATTGCATTTCAACACATACTCAATCAATCATAGATAGGCTTGATCGTCATCAATCAACACTAATGTCTCTTCAGTCTCAAAGTGTTATATCACAAAATTTTTGTCCGGTCTAAATGGTGTCAACAACAAATCAATCCAAAACCTTAATCTAAACTCATACTTCTAGCAAGTTTAGCATTCAACAAAGTAGACCTAAATCTTTTCCTTTCGGTCAAAAATTTAAGACTCAAAGCCAAATATGATTATTAACCTAATTCTCCACTTCACGAATTCTCTTTCGAGCAACCCACAAAGATCAGAAGCTAGATTAAAGCGTGTACTCTCAAACCATAGATTAAATCATGAAAACTAGATTAAACTCATTTCATGAAATTAAGCATGGCATCAAAGAATCACAAAAGCAATAGAGCAATAAATTAAATACCCAAATGAGTTGTCTATTTCTAGGACAAAACCTCAATTTCTTATACACAATTAAGCACACAATATTCAATCCAAATATTAATTGTGAGGCAACTTCCCCTTAAAATTAAATCATTACCCAACATATGAATCTACAAGTTTTTCTCTACTCTAAGCTAAGAAGAAGTTCTCTCTCTATTTTCTCCCTAGGATTGTTGCATAATTTGAACAATGATTATTGGTGAGTGTAAAAAGGGGTTTTGAGATCAATTTGGTGAAATTCTCAATCTGTCCAGGCATTAGACATTTGCTCTTCGCGGTCGCGACAACTAACTCACGCGGTCGCCATCAATAGTAGAGTTGTTGGTTCACGCGATCGCGACATTTGACCACACGATCGTGAAGTCTGAATTTATTGACCAACGCAATTGTGACCCCTATTTTATGTTGTCGTAATGAGTACTTCACTACCAGATCAACTTCCTTCCATTCGACCTCTTTTTGCCTCAATTCCACTCGGTTTCTTTAAATATATTAGGTATCAACTCTCCATTTAGCTTTCCTACAAATATGAAGAAAATCATATTAAAAGCAGCAATTCTAACCTAAGTCAAGTCAAAACTAATATGAAAAGAGCCTCAAATGAGTGGAAATACACCAATCATCAGTCATTAGTAATTTTTAAAATTGTTATACATGCATTACTTATTTTGAAGGGGTAGTTTTACATTCAAATACTTAATACCTACATTTCTAGTTTAGTAATCGAGGTTACACAAAATTGAAGCCAAACAAGAAATAAGTTGAATTTGGAAAAGTATTCTCTAAGAATAATGTAATTAAGTAAAATTTATTTTGTATCATACACGAAAGGAACCTTATTTGTGTATGTACTTGTGACAAAATAAATAAGACACTTCTTCTGAAATCTTGAATATGCCAATAAAGTCAATTGATATTAGATACATTCATATTACACAGATTCCACCATCTAACAGAGAGCTAGCCTAGACGTAAAATGTAAATGCACTAATCTTGTTGAAGATGAAAACATAAAAGAAAATCAATGAGTGTATGCGAGTTTTCTTTGATTTATTACTTTCATAGTGTTCACTAGTTATTAAAAAAATCAATTAATTTACCAATCTAGACAACACAAAGCATCATTAAAGACTGGGATAGAAAAGCTGACTTAATAACATAGAAAATTTATATCCTTTTATTTTGTAATCTAAAACTTCATATAGATAGATAATTGAAGACTAACAACAAGTGAATTAATTAAAAAGACAACAATTGATCATAATAGAAGACACAACCGCTAGTAAAGTCTTCTCTAAGCATAGCTTCAATTTTAAGAACTCCAATTATAAACTCTATGATAATTCCGAATTTCAAGATTGCTCCTCATCTTCTGTCTTAAGGGCAACATTTAAATCAAACTTCAGATTCTCGACCAAAATAGAATTTTGTGTTTCTTTTTTAATCTTCTCTACCCGCAACTTCAATGCCAACTTCTGGTCCTCCATATCTTTATCTTGAGGTATTTCTGAGCCAGAGTGCAGAATCTTATACATTAGTACTCATTTTTTTTTCTCATTACATGTTTGCAATTCTTTATGGAGATCTTCCAATGCCTCAAAACCATTTGATTTGCCCTCGGCATAATCATGTTGGTGATCCTTTAGTTTCACTTTGAATTTTTTTCAATTATTTCTTCTATGCTTGTGGAACCATAGGATCATGGTTTTCCACCTGGTGAAAAGAGCATCACCCCAACATCTGCCCCAGTCTAAGTTGCAAACTTCTTTATATACTAAAACAAAGTTTTTTTTTCTTTTTGAGAAACTCACAGTACATGCTCTCTCAAACTCAATGAACTTCATTTCAATTTTTTGCTTGCCTTTCTTGATCTCATTTTCCATTGATAAAGAAAATGATACAAAGAATAAAGTAATAATTTTTTGTTGAATAAGGCTGAGCAATTTTAAGAGGAACACTTGTGTAATTTATAGTAGGTGTGTGAGTGTACTTCTCACGGGTATTGTAATGTTTTATTGTTATGATTCTAGCTATCACGTGTATTGTCATGTTTACTTCATGCTTTCATAATACGAGTCTATATATTTATTTAATGCTTTCATATTATGGGTGTTTTTATCATGTGTATTGTAACGTTTGTTTAATGCATTCATATTACGAGTCTATTACGGCATTCATATTATGAGTCTATGTTTTCATATGATGTGATTCTATTACAAAATTACCTTGTAACTCAACCAAAATTATGAAGTTGCAAGGTAATAATGCCAAATTGAATATAAAGACAAATAAAAATTAAAAATTACTTACATATATATAATGTTAAAGGTGGACCAATTGAAGCAATAGTAGAATTATCTCTTTGTGACCTATAGGTCACAATTTCGAATCGTAAGAGCAACCACGAATGATATTGTCAATAGTGCATCACAAACCAAACCCTTACCAAAATTCTACTAATGATGGTGTTTTATGCGATGGACTGCGTTATTCTTTTAATATATTGTCAGTGTTAATTCTCTTGGAATTCCACATTGAATGGGGTAGAGGCTACTTGGTCCGTTTATATGATCTTGAGAAATTATTCCTTCATGAGCTAGCTTTTGGGGTTGAGTTATGCCTAAGATTCATATTTTAACATGGTATAAGAGTCATGTTCATCCAAATTCACTATTTATCAATTTGCTCCCCCCACCCCCCACCCCCTTCTAATCTTAAATTGGCCACACTACAAATGCACAAGTGCTCATCCACCCGTATTGACTTGATGTTAACACTCACATGTAAAAATATTCGAGAAAATTGTATTATGCACTCTGCATGTGTATCTTAGGCTATAGATGTATTATTTGAATACAAAGTATGTGTATTTCATCTATCAATAAATTTTAGTACCTCAACTACTTGAACTTCACCTTTTGGTGAGGACTCAATTTCTCGCACAACTTTCATCTTGTTGATCACTACCTTGATACTTAACAATAATTTAAAGGTAAACAATCTCTCTACCCCGACCCACACATAGTAAGGATAAAATCTGTGTATATTCACCCTCTTCAGACTCTACTTGTGAGATATTACTAGGTATTTGTTGTTGTTATGACAAGGTTCAGTGATAGTTAGAATAGATTTGGGCTTTTGTAGGCCCGGTAGACCAGTATAATAGGCTTAATAACTTATTGATCTTAAAGATGTGGGCCTGAAGTGGCTAGCCGGTACACAAGTTCAAATAAGAGTTTTTAAAACCCAGTTACAAATACATGACATGTGTTTTTACATATACTATGATTTCTAAATCGTGATTAATTAATACTCATCTGACTTTGATTTATAATTTAAACTTAGTAAATTTATATAATTTGATAGTAATGCAGAATTCTCACATAAGTATGGAGAAATCAAGGATTATATTGATAAAAATAATGTTGAGTTACAAGCTCCTTATATAGGAGAAGAGTCGTATTCTAGTTATACTAGGAATCCTACTACAACACAAATATAGTATTTACATGAGTAGTATTATATTATAACTCAAATATCATATCCTAGTCGACTCCTACACTATACAGTAGCTTAGTCATACATAACTAAGGATTTATTAGTCTAATCCTAGTATGACTCTAACTTTAACTCGTCAGCCAGCTTCAATAGACCTACTCCTTTGACATGTTCCATCAGGCTTCAGGTTTTTTAGGCTTCCTTTAACACTTCTCCTCAAGCTAGTGAGTGGAGGAACTGTAACTCCTATCTTGCAGCGAAGCCCAGAAAACCCCTGCTTCGTTAAGGCTTTGGTATGAATATCAGCTAGCTGATCCTCAGACTTCACATACTGAGTAAGAAGTTGTCATCTGGCCACTTTCTCACAAACAAAATGACAGTTTATTTCAACATGTTTGGTTCTAGCATGCATAACTGGATTAACCGTCATGTACAAGGCACTCATGTTATCCCAATACAACATAAGAACAGATCGAAGGAACACTCCAAGGTCATGAAGAAGATACATGATCCAAGTCATCTCTGTGGCACTGGAGGCTAGTGCTCTATACTCAACTTCAGCACTCGATCAGGCTACTGTGGTCTGTTTCTTGGAGATCCAAGAAATACAATTTGCACCTAAGTAGATATTACAGTCTGTAGTTGATCTTGTAGTGGTGATACAACCTCCCTAATCAGCATCTGAGTATCCATACAACCTACATGGTGATTGGGAAATAATTTTGAGTCCAAAGTGTAGAGTACCTTTGATGTACCTGAGAATCTTTTTTACCCCTTGAAGATGTTCAATGTTTGGGATGCATAAAATGGCTTGCTAAATTCATACCATGGGTGATATCAGGTCTTGTGAGAGTCAAATACTGAAGGCTCCCTACTATCATTATGTACAATGAGGCATGTACAAGACTTCCCACATCTTTATGCAAACAATGTTTTTGAGCCAATGAGTGGCTACAGCCTTTGCCAAAGTCATCTCTGTCTTGGCCAGAAGCTCGGCAACATACTTGCTTTGACTTAAGTGAATTCCTCCTTCGAAATACTTCACCTCAACTACTAGAAAAAAGTGTAAAGGGCCAAGATCTTTCATAGAAAACTCCTTCCCGAGTTGTAAAACCAACTCTGAGACAAGTGATGGATTACTTCCTGTGACAATAATATCATACACATATAACAAGAGAAATATTTTGCCTTTGTGAGTTTGCAAAGTAAATAAGGAAGGGTCAGCCTTACTATAAATGAAACCAAGTGTAAGAGACGCATAATAAACCTATCAAACCAGGATCTTGGTGATTGTTTAAGACCATACAATGCCTTTTTAAGTAGACACACATGTTACGGATACTGATGATCAATAAAACCAGGAGGTTGAGGTAACACCCTGACTTTTCAAAACGTCAAAATTGACTCGTATGTTTATGGAAAGACCATGAGGGTGGGTTATAAATTAAGAATGATGTTGTATGTGATATTTTAAGTGTTCAAGGGTTGTATCTCAACTTTTGAAGTTAGGTAAGTGGCAAAATAAAAGTTGGTGAAAATTACCGAAAATTCTTTTTTAAAGATTTATCTGAAATTTGGGTCAAATGTCTCAGAGGTTCTCTCCCAATATATAAAGAGTTATGGTTCCCACGACAAATGAAATCGAAGGTCTACGAGTCTAGTTTCCAACGCATCAACCCGTTTATTCATACGACTTCAGAATGGAGAAATATTTACATTTTCGCAAAACTGCGCAAGCAGGCAGGTGAGGTGGGTCCCCTAGGTCAATGGAACTTAATATATATCATCTTGTTCGACTTTTCTTCATTTTTCCATCACTTTTCTTAGTTAATAACAAGAAAACTCACAAAACCCACATCTAGGATCAGCCAAGTTACAGATTTTCGTGACTTAAGTCCTTGACAAAAGTTGTCTACGCGTTGAGCTCGTCAACATGGTATAATTTGTTTTATCGATATCCTAGAATATCATACTTTGGTGTGTGGACAGCAGGGGTTTGGGCATATTTTTAAGTTTTGAGGTGTATTACGAACTTAAAATTAAGGTAAGACCCTTCTTTCATCGAATCTAGCTTTGATAAGTCGCAAATAGCAATTTGCGACGGAAATACATATATTTTACGGAAAATCGTGGTATCTTCTATTATTTTGTGTGGATTATGGCCCTGCCTTGTTGTAGTATCGAGGGAGGTTGTGAGTAAAGTCGTTAGGCCACGTGAATTCAGCAAAAAAGGTATGTTAAGGCTATTTCCTACTTACGACATATTTCCTTAAAGCTTAGGAGCAATGTAATTGGGTTGTTATCCTTGTTACACTTGTAGCCATTATTGTTGATTGTTGGCTACTCCAGTTGATATAATCCTCCATTGTCGGGATTCCTATTCAATTAGTAGAGTCTCTATGTTGGACACAACTTAAAGGCTATTGTATAGGTTGCTTATAACTGAATTACTCTCTTTTAGCGATTGGATTGTTATTGTTCCCCTTGGGGTTATTGTGGCTAGCTACAGGAATGTGATATATGCCTAGAAGGGCCATGTTCTGCCTACGTGGTTATATGGATGCCTAAGAGGGCTATGAGTTGCCTATGGGACTATATTGATGCCTACAAGGGCTATAAGTTGCCTACATGGATATATTGACGCCTAAGAAGACTATTTGCTTCCTACAGGGCCATGTTGTTGCCTAAGAGGGCTATGAGTTGTCTATAAGCTATGTTGATGCCTAAGAGAGCTATGTGCTTCCTACATGGCAATATTAATGCCTAAGAGGGCTATGTGACTGCCTACAGGGCTAGGGGACTACCGATAGGGGTATATAGACTGATTGGCACCTTCTGGGTTTATGGGGGCCTGAGTAGGTGGTCTTGTGTGTTGTTTGTACCTGTCGAGCTTATTGGGGCTTGGTTAGGTTGTTGTTTTATTATTTTTGATAAGTTAAAATTTAGGAGCAGGTCAGTACACTTATTTTATCCTTGATCTATTTATCGGATTATCCTAGGATATTAGGATACATGTTCATAGTCTATTGCCTTTTATACTCAGTACATTATTTCGTACTGATTCCCCATTGTCTGGGGGCACTACATTCATGCATGCAGGTCACGACAGACAACCCAGTAGACCTCCTCAGCAGCAGGATTGACTTTTATCTAGTTGGCGAGACCCTTTCCTCCGGAGCTGCCAGAATTTGGAGGTTTGTTAGCTTTTGTTGTATATATTTTTATGGGTAGGCTGTGCCCTGTCCCGCCAATCTTTATTACTTTTAGAGGCTTGCAGACTAATGTGTGGGGTATGTAGCTATGTTATGGCCATGCTAGCCTAGTTTGTTGGTTTGTTGAAGCTTGTGAGTTGTTTGATGTATTCTTTTGATATATACATGCTTTCAGTTTTGGTATATAGATCATGGTGGCCTCGACGGCCCAATCAGAACTTCTGTGCTAGTTGGCTATTTCTTTATATGCACTCTTGGGAGTAGCTGTTTCGTTTATATATCTATTGACAGGGGCCTTGCCGGCCGAGAGCTTAGTTTTAAGTTGAGATATACTTGTTTGTTTTCTTGATTGTGTGTGGCTGCCATGCGCTACTAGAAAATGGTTCAGTAGGGTCGGCTCGGGCCTTAGTTTTGGCATTAGGTGCCAGTTGCGCCCCTTGAGTTTGGGGCATGACAAATTGATTATTCTAGTATATTAGGATACTTGTTGATAGTCTATTGCCCTTTATACTTTGTACATTATTTCTTACTGACTCCTCGTTGCCTGGGGGCGCTGCATTCATGCATATAGTTCCCCATAGACGACCCAGTAGACCTACTCAACAGTATGATTGACGTTTATCCAGTTGGCTATCCCCTTTCCTCCGGAGCTGCCAGAGTTTGGATGTTTGTTAGCTTTTGTTGTATATATTTTTATGGGTAGGTTGGGCCTTGTCCCGCCAATCTTTACTACTCTTAGAGGCTTTCAGACTTGTGTGTGGGGTCTATAGCTACGTTATGGCTATGCTAGCCTAGTTTGTTGGTTTGCTGAAGCTTGTGAGTTGTTTGATGTATTGTCTTGATATATACATGCTTTCAGTTTTGGTATTGAGATCATTGTGGCCTCGACGGCCCAATCAGAACTTCTGTGCTAGTTGGCTATTTCTTTATATGCACTCTTGGGAGTAGTTGTTTCATTTATCGATCTCATTGCTGGCCGAAGGCATAGTTTTAAGCCGAGATATACTTGCGTGTTTTCTTGATTGCGTGTGGCTGCCATGTGCTAGTAGCAAATGGTCCAGCAGGGTCGGCTCGGGCCTGATTATTTGCATTAGGAGCCAGTTGTGCCCCTTGAGTTTGGGGCGTGACAAACTTAGTATAAGAATAACGTCGTATCCTAGGGAGTCTGTAAGTCGTGTCTAGTAGAGTCTTGTTTATAAATGTGTTGTGCACCACATTTGATAAGTAATAAGCTACCAGGCATGTTAGAATGACTATCCTTCTTTTGCTCACCTCGTACTATAGAGCAGTGACTTAAGGGTTGAGCTTTCAGGCTTACAATTGATATTTGTATGCAGATAGTGATGGCCGACACCAGACAGACCACAGTTAGCTAAGCGCTAGATACAGCTGTAGGCGAGGGTACAGACAAGGTACCACAAGTGGAGGTAGCCCATTGTGAGACCCAGGGAGGACATCTTCTTTGCCCCCTATAGGTTCTCCACCACTTCAGGAGCCTCCGAGGGCTACAGGACCCCCAACTCCACCAGCAGTACCACCTCTAGTTCCTCCTATTCCATCTGACCAAGATTTCAAGAGTGCAGTATGTATGTTACCAAAGTTAATAGTTGTACCGAGCCAACCAGTTGCACCAGATGTTGTCGGTCCTTCTGAAGGGCCCAGAAGTTTGAGAGTTCGTGAATTTCTTGCTTTGAATCCTCCACAGTTTACAAGGACAGATCGTAGAAAGGACCCTCAGCACTTTGTTGATCAGCTTCATAGGATCTTCAGATTCATGCATGCCTCAACGACTGAGTCAGTTGAGTTAGCAGTATTTTGATTGTGCGATGTTGCAGTATTGTGGTACGAAAGTTGGGATCTAGGGGAAAATATGCAGCTCTACCTACTTGGGATAGCTTTACAAAAGCTTTCATAGATTATTATTTGCCTCGAGAGATTAAAGATGGCTGGGTGGACCAGTTTCTGAACCTCCGACAGGGCAGCATGAGTGTCCGAGAGTACGGGCTGAGATTTGATTCATTGGCTAGATATGCACCAACATTTTTTGATACGATGCATGACAGGGTGCGTAGATTTGTTGGAAGGCTTGACTCAGACTATATCGATGCTTGTTTAACTGCTACATTAAATGATAATATAGATATCTCGGCAATTCAGGCCTTTGCACGGGGAATAGAGGATCACCGACATCTACAGTATATGAGTGAGAGGGTCTAGAGAGAGAGACAAAAGAGGGCTAGGCCCGTTGTGTCACAGGGAGATTTTTAGGTTGGTCCCAGACCCCGATATTTTATTAGGCCACCTAGACCTCCACCACAACAGTTCCAGGGTAGTAGATTTGATCGTCAGGCTCTCAGCAGCAAAGGGGTTCAGGCCAGTCTAGGACAGCCCCTCCGCGTTGCGCTACTTGCGGCAGGATGCATTTTGGGAGGTGCAGGCAGGGCTCCACATGTTGTTATTCTTCTGGACAAGAGGGGCATGGGTGGAGAAACTACCCAACCATAGGTCAGGGTGGTATAGGTCAGTTGATCAGGTCAGTAGGTTCCTCCTCATCAGCACAGTCTACAGGGAGTGGACCCAGCCTCCAGGAGGTAGAGGTAGAGGTGGAGGCAGAAAGGGAACATCTAGTTCTGGTAGTGGCCAAAATCGTATATATTCACTAGCCGACCAACAAGACTCAGAGTCATCACCAGATGTTGTAACAAGTACTTTGATTGTTTTCTCTTATTGTGTTTATGCTTTGATAGATCCTGGATCTACTACGTCTTATATTACTCCATTTATTGCGGAGAAGTTATGTATAGTAGCAGAGTCATTAGATCGACCATTTACTGTATCTACACCAGTTGGTGAATCTATTATTGCCAGGAAAGTCTATCAAGGTTGCATGGTAGAAATTATCGATCGTCAGACCTCTGTAGACCTCGTAGAGTTAGAAATAGTCGATTTCGACGATATTATGGGTATGGACTGGTTAGCGTCTTGTTATGCTAACGTTGAGTGCCAGACAAAGATTGTTAGATTGTACTTTCCAGGAGAGGCAATTCAGGAATTGAAAGGCGATACAGCAACGCCGAAAGGTAGGTTTATTTCCTATCTTAAGGCGAGAAGGATGATTACTAAGGGTTGTATTTATCATATTATTCCCGTTCATGATATAGATGCAGAACCACTGACTCTTCAGTATATTCTGGTAGTTAATGAGTTTCTAGATGTATTTCCAGACGAGCTCCATGTTATCCCTCCAGAATGGGAAATTGTTTTGCTATCAATATGCTACTAAGTACACAACTCATATATATCCCTCCTTATAGAATGTCTCCATCTGAGCTAAAAGAGTTGAAGGATCAGCTGAAAGACTTGTTGGATAAACGCTTTATTAGGCCTAGTGTTTCACCATGTGGTGCGCCAGTGTTATTTGTGAGGAAGAAAGATGTCTCACTAAGAATGTGTATCGATTACCGACAGCTGAATAAGGCGACTATAAAGAATAAGTATCCCCTTCCGAGGATCGATGACTTGTTTGATCAGTTACAAGATATTGAGTGCTTCTCAAAGATTGATTTAAGATCAGGTACCACCAGATACGAGTTCGGGAGAAAGACATTCCAAAGACAGCTTTTAGAACCAGATATGGACACTTTGAGTTCTTGGTAATGTCTTTTGGATTAACTAATGCCCCAACAGTGTTCATGGACCTGATGAATAGCATATTCAAGCCGTATCTATATACGTTTGTGATTGTATTTATTCATGATATTTTGGTCTATTCGCATTCAAAAGTTGAGCATGCAGATCACTTGCGAGCAATCCTTCAGGTTCTTCAAGAGCAGGAACTTTACGCAAAGTTCTCTAAGTGTGAGTTCTGGTTGAGCTCTATGGATTTCCTAGGCCATATCATATCAGACTCTGGCATTATGGTTGATACACAAAGATTGAGGCCGTAAAGACTTGGCCTAGACCCATGACTCCAACTGAGGTTCGTAGTTTGTTGGGATTAGTTGGGTACTACAGAAGGTTTGTAAAGGGTTTTTCTTCACTTTCAGCACCATTAACAAAGTTGACTAAAAAATGGCTAAGTTCTAGTGGATTAAGGCTTGCGAGCATAGTTTCCAGGAACTGAAGGACAGGTTGACATCAGCACCGGTTCTAGCATTGCCAGAGGGTTCAGAGGGCTATGCGGTGTACTGTGATGCCTCTGGTGTTGGGTTGTGATGTGTTCTAATGCAACATAGTAAGGTTATCACATATGCTTCAAGACAGTTGAAGAAGCATGAGAAGAACTATCTGATCCACGATTTAGAGTTAAGTGCAGTTGTGCATGCGTTAAAGATCTGGAGACACTATTTGTATGGCGTTCATGTTGACATTTTCACAGATCATAAAAGTCTTCAATATATCTTTAGACAAAAGGAGTTAAATTTGCGACAACGTCGATGGCTTGAATTACTCAAAGACTACGACGTAGATATTTTGTATCATCCAGGAAAGGAAAATGTGGTAGCGGATGCCCTCAATCAAAGATATATGGGTAGTTTATCCTATTTAGGTGTTGAGAAGCGGGAGCTAGCGCGAGAGCTTCATCAGTTAACTAGCTTGGGAGTCAGATTGTTAGAGGCAGACGATAGTGGGGTCACAATTCAGGACACAGCCGTATCATCTCTAGTTGTGGAGGTAAAATCACGGCAACAAGAGGATCCTAGCTTAGAGCATCTCCGAGCCAAGGCCCATCATCAGCAGTCTTTAGCATTTGATATAGCAGGAGATGGAGTCCTCAAATATAGCGGTCGATTGTGTGTTTCGAATGTTGCAGGGCTTCGACATCGGATTATGGAAGAGGCACATCAATCCCGTTATTCTATTCACCTTGGTACAACGAAGATGTACCATGATATTAAGGAGATCTATTGGTGGAACGGGATAAAGAAGGACGTTGCTGAGTTTGTGGCACAATGTCCTAACTGCCAACAGGTGAATGTTGAGCACCAAAAACCTGATGTGCTAGTTCAGGAGATAGCCATACCTTTGTGGAAGTGGGAAGCAATTAATATGAATTTTATTACAGGGTTACCTCTAACGCATCGCAAGTTTGACTCTATTTGCATAATTGTTGATAGACTAACAAAATCAGCCCACTTCTTACCATTCAGGGCTACTTTTACGGCCGAAGACTACGTAGGGCTCTATATTAGAGAGATTGTTAGGCTACATGGTGTCCCAGTATCTATTATATCTGATAGAGGAGTATAATTTATCGCCAACTTCTGGAAGTCCTTCCAGAAAGGACTGGGAACACAGGTTAATCTTAGTACAACCTTTCACCCTCAGACAGATGGCGAGGTTGAGCGCACAATTTTGATACTCAAGGATATGTTATGAACGTGCGTGCTGGACTTCAAAGGAAGTTGGGATGACCATTTGCCTCTTATTGAGTTCGCATACAATAATAATTATCATTCCAGCATCGGGATGGCACCTTATGAGTCTTTGTATGGGCAAAAATGTAGATCCCCCATTGGATGGTTCGAGGTAGGTGAGTCAGGGTTGATTGGACCTAACTTAGTACAGTAGACAGTGGAGCAGGTTAAACCCATTCAGGAGAGGTTGCTAACAGCTCAAAGCCGACAGAAGTCATACTCAGATGTGCGACAAAGGGACTTAGAATTTTGTGTCAATGACTAGGTATTCTTAAAAGTCTCTCCTATGAAAGGTGTTATGAGATTTGGCAAAAAAGGCAAGCTTGGTCCAAGATTCATTGGGCCATACCGGATCCTTCGGAGGGTAGGACGAGTGGATTATGAGCTAGAATTGCCTTCGGGGCTAGAATCTGTTTATCCAGTTTTCCATGTATCGATGCTATGGAAGTGCGTAGGAGACCCTTCTCGGGTTGTCCCAGTTGAGGATGTTCAGATCACAGAGGAGTTGTCCTACGAGGAAACTCTAATTGCCATATTAGATCAGCAGGTCCGTAAATTGAGGACCAAAGAGGTGGCTTCGGTTAAAGTATTGTGGAGAAACAAGTATAGAAAAGAGGTGACCTGGGAAGCTGAGGATGGCATGAGGTCCAAATATCCTCACTTGTTTCGTACCCCAGGGTGATTGCATATCAGTTTATATTAGTACAGTGAGGTTAGATACCTATCTGATTTTTTTTCATATATTGTTGCTTACAATTATTATTGTTGTCGTTGTATATTTGCTCGCACTGTTATTGTGGAGCTATAGTGCTTAGCTATATATGTCATCTTGTGAGGCGCCTAGGTTAGAATTTCTGCGTTTCAGGTTCATGGATAGTCACATTTTGAAAAGGATACTCTACCTAAATTTTGTCAATTCCAAAGGACTTAACCGCATAACTCGTATTTTTCATTCGAGGATGAATTATTCTAAAGGGGGAAGGATGTAACACCCCGACTTTTCAAAACGTCTAAATTGATTCGTATCTTCGTGGAAAGAGCATGAGGGTGGATAATAAATTAAGAATGATGTGTTATGTGATATTTTAAGTGTTCAAGGGTTGTATCTCAAGTTTTGAAGTTAGGTAAGTGGCAAAATAAAAGCTGGCGAAAGTTACCGTAAATTCCTTTTTAAAGCTTGGTCTGAAATTTGGGTAAAATGTCTCGCAAGTTTTCTCCCAATATATAAAGAGTTATTGATCCCACAACCTATGAAATCGAAGGTCTACGAGTCTAGTTTCCAACGTATCAACCCGTTTGTTTATACGACTTTAGAATGGAGAGATATTCGCGTTTTTGCAAGACTGCGCAAGTAGGCAGGTGAGGTGGGTCCCCTAGGTCGGTGGAACTTTATATATATCATGTTCTTCGAATTCTCTTCATTTTTCCTTCATTTTTCATAGTGAATAACCAGAAAACTCACAAAACCCACTTCTAGGATCATCCAAGTTACAAATTTTCGTGACTCAAGTCCTTGATAAAAGTTGTTATATGCGTTGAGCTCGTCAACATGGTATAATTTGTTTTATCGATATCCTAGCATATCATACTTTGGTTTGTGGACAGCAGGGGTTTGGGCATATTTTTAAGTTTTGAGGTGTATTACGAACTTAAAATCAAGGTAAGACCCTTCTTTCATCGACTCTAGCTTTGATAAGTCGCAAATAGCAATTTGCGACGGAAATACATATATTTTATGGAATATCGTGGTATCTTCTATTATTTTGTGTGGATTATGGCCCTGCCTTGTTGTAGTATCGAGGGAGGTTCTGAGTAAAGTCGTTAGGCCACGTGAATTCAGCAAAAAAGGTATGTTAAGGTTATTTCCTACTTACGACATGTTTCCTTAAAGCTTAGGAGCAATGTAATTGGGTTGTTATCCTTGTTATACTTGTAGCCATTATTGTTGATTGTTGGCTGCTCCGGTTGATATAATCCTCCCTTGTCGGTATTCCTATTCAGTTAGTAGAGTCCCTATGTTGGACACGACTTAAAGGCTATTGTATAGGTTGCTTATAACTGAATTACTCGCTTTTAGCGATTGGATTGTTATTATTGCCCTTGGGGTTATTGTGGTTAGCTACAGAAATGTGATCTATCCCTAGAAGGGCCATGTTCTGCCTACGTGGTTATATGGATGCCTAAGAGGGCTATGAGTTGCCTATGGGACTATATTGATGCCTACAAGGGCTATGAGTTGCCTACAGGGATATATTGACGCCTAAGAAGACTATCTGCTTCCTACAGGGCCATGTTGTTGCCTAAGAGGGCTATGAGTTGTCTATAAGCTATGTTGATGCCTAAGAGAGCTATGTGCTTCCTACATGGCTATATTAATGCCTAAGAGGGATATATGACTGCCTACGGGGCTAGGGGACTACCAATAGGGGTATATAGACTGATTGGCACCTTCTGGGTTTATGGGGGGCCTGAGTAGGTGGTCTTGTGTGTTGTTTGTACCTGCCGAGCTTATGGGGGCTTGGTTAGGTTGTTGTTTTATTATTTTTGATAAGTTAAGATTTAGGAGCAGGTCAGTACACTTATCTTATCCTTGATCTATTTATCTGATTATTCTAGTATATTAGGATATATGTTAATAGTCTATTGCCTTTCACACTCTGTACATTATTTCGTATTGACGCCCTATTACCTGAGGGTGCTGCGTTCATGCAAGTCCCGACAGACTACCCAGTAGACCTCCTCAGCAATAGGGTTGACTTTTATCCGGTTGGCTAGCCCATTTCCTCCAGAGCTGCCAGAGTTTAGAGGTTTGTTAGCTTTTGTTGTATATATTTTTATGGGTAGGCTGGGCCCTGTCCCGCCAATCTTTACTACTCTTAGAGGCTTTCAGACTAGTGCATGTGTGGGGTGTGTAGCTACGTTATGGCCATGCTAGCCTAGTTTGTTGGTTTGTTGAAGCTAGTAAGTTGTTTGATGTATTGTCTTGATATATACTTGCTTTCAGTTTTGGCATAGGGATCATGGTGGCCTCGACGGCCCAATCAGGACTTCTGTGCTAGTTGGATATTTCTTTATATGCACTCTTGGGAGTAGCTATTTCGTTTATAGATCTATTGACAAGGGTCTTGCCAGTCGAGGGATTAGTTTTAAGCCGAGATATACTTGTTTATTTTCTTGATTGCGTGTGACTGTCATGCGCTAGTAGCAAATGGTTCACCAGGGTCGGCTCGGGCCTGAGTTTTGGCATTAGGAGCCAGTTGAGCCCCTTGAGTTTAGGGCGTGTTAGTTGACTCATGTACACCTCCTCTTGTAGGAAGCCATGGAGAAAGGCATTTTTGACATCTAGTTGTCTAATTTCCCACTTTGAATTGACAACAATGGAAAAAACCACCCTAATTGTCGTGGCTTTAACCAAAGGACCAAATGTTTCTTCAAAATCTATTTCTTCAAGCTGAGAGAATCCCCTTGCCACAAGTCTGGCCTTGTACATATCTACTGTTCCATCAGCTTTAAATTTTGTCTTAAACACCAATTTTGAGCCAACCAAGTTTATACCAGGAGATTTGGGCACCAAAATCCATGTCTTATTGGTATGTAACGCATCAGTTTCTTCGTGCATTACTGCAAGCCAATGAGGTGACCTTCGTGCTTCCTTAGTAGTATTTAGTTCTCTCAAAATTTATGTGTTGTTGCGAGCAACAAGTGATGGGTGATGTTCCTTCACCTTTTGCCTAGTGATCATTTGATGCCCTTGTGGTGTGGGAAGTACCTCAACTGGTACATCAACCAAAGTAGTTGACTGGAGTGTAGCATTGTCAGATTGATGGTCAACTGGTACATCAACTAAAGTAGTAGTTTGATGATGCTCATTGACTGGACCTGTAAGTGCAACTTGTTCCTCATTGCCACTAGTAGATCCAAAATCTACAGTTGGAGTTTCAATACTACTGTATGGATCATCACTTTCAACATGTTCCTTAGCATCTGATCCTCCATATGGGAGGTCAATAGTACTCTCATCATCAAGGAGTATATGAGTTGTAGCAGCATTATAACCATTAACGTGTGGACTAGCAGCCTGTACTTCCCCTAAATCAGAATTATCATGTGCCTGCAGTTTAGAGAAAGACTCAACAAAGGTAGCAAGGTGAGATGAGACATCAATGTTAGTCTGAGATTGCTTTGGAGACACATAGAGTAATGTGTTTTCATCAAACACAACATGTCTGGCAAAGTAAACCCTCCTTGTAGAGGGATGATAGCATCTATATCCTTTGTGTAAGTTGTTGTGCCCTATGAACACACAAGGGTAAGTCTTTGTACTGAACTTGTTTCTACCCTTGATATATGGAAAACATTTACACCCAAACACTTGCCTTCGTACCTAATACCACCTAAGAGTGTTCATGGATAGAAAACTATCAAAATCGAAAAAATCGAACCAAATGAATCAATAAGACGATTTATTTAGCTGAATCAAGTCTAGCTACTCCGGTGAACGTTTATCATATATAGTCTATTCCGTCTTCTTGATTGTACCATTGGACCAAAAGCCTTGATTTGTTCCTTGTAATTGTTCCATGCATTTCTAAACACGCATTTTGTGTCAATTATGATTTTACCCTTTGGCTTTGGTATAAGGTATTATCAGACTTTACTTCTTGCAAATCGATTCAGCTCCTCCTGCAAGCGTACCAGGGGCGTAGCTACCCTATAATGAGGGTGTCCAATTGGACACTCTTCGTCAGAAAATAATACCGTATATATAAGTAAAATGATACACGAGCTGATTAAATAACATATTTTGGACACTCTAGATAGAATAAGGTGTTGTAGCCCAATGGCTTTAGATGTCTTGAAAGAGCTCTAGGTGCTCATGTGTTTGAATCTCACTAGCAACAATTTTCCCCCTTTTTTTGGATACCCTTCGTGAAATTTCTGGCTCCGCCACTGAAGCGTACAATCAATTTTGCATCTTCCAATGGCCCATGCACTTTCTTTGGTTCATTCCGAGATACAAAGGCATTGAAAGCACACAGATTCACAGATTTCATAGCTTAGATTTGTCACGACATTGTCAAATGGACGGGATCCCTAATATTTTGTATACTTTATCACACCTTTTTTTTCGATGAGAATGTGACGGTTTTGAATTATCTTTTAAATTCTTAATTTAAAAGGAAATTAATCTTTATATTTTAGTCTACGAAACAAGAGATTGAATAAGGAATTCTATTGACCGAGGGAAGGTGTAAAGCATCCCCGGGTCCTTTGGTTTTAGTAGGGTATCTTTATTGACTCATATTTGACAAAAAATATTTTTTTCAGATTAAAAATAAATTTGTGTTAGTCACTAATTTTACAAAAGTTGATTTGTATGATATCATAGCCTAGGAGCGTAGCCGCATACAAGATCTCATTTTTTACAATAAAAAAATAATGCATACCAAGAATCGTAATCGAACACATGGTCGTATTAAATAAATTTTATTTATAAAATAATAATTAACGACTCATTTTTAAAAATAATAATTAATTAATCAATTTATTAAGCCAGAGAGTGTTCGTGGAAACAGGGGCAAAGGTCTATGAATTTAAGGATATGGTGGTGGAATTG
>JAJOOH010001077.1:0-35765 GCA_029582605.1 Solanum gracilifrons
AAATGTGAGTGGATGGCTCGAGACCCCAGGACTTACAGCGAGGAGATTGTGCGGGAGTTTTATGCCTCTTATGATGCCACCCTCCGAGGCTCTATCGACAAGAGGTTCAAGCCCACATCCTAGGACCCTTTTACCTCTACTATGGTCCGAGGTATTCGGGTGCAGATCTCTCGCGCCACAATCAGCAGGTTCTTATACGGCCCTAGGATTAGGAGCGCTTAGACACCCCACATGGCTGACTTTGATTATAGGTGGGATATCATTCAGACTGGAGCCTTCACTCGTAATGCAGATTAGAGAGAGGCTGCCCTATTGTGGCTTTCTAGGCACATGGCCCAAGACGGGGAGCTAGCGGAATGGGTTGCTTCACCCCGGTTAGGTATTCGGAAGGCCACCCTAACTCTGGTGGCCAAGTTCTTTTGGCTCTTGGTACGAAACAAAATATCACCGACGCAAGCTAACAACTTAGTTACTTGGGCTAAATCAATCATAGTTGTTGCATTGGTCGTAGGGATTGAAAATGATTTCCCCTGCATGCTACTGGCGGACATACATGAGAGGGCCTTTAAGACCTCTATTACTTGCCCGTTTCCCTGTATGATCTTTCATCTATGCAGGGACCTTGGAGTGCCGATTTGGCACTGTGACAAATTGTTTTATGCAACAGGGACTCTGGACAACAGGGTTAATCCAGGATGAGGCGAACGTGGCAGCTTCGCGCAGAGGGCCTCGGTTTGACTTGCCGTTGGGAAATGATTAGGTAGATGTTGTGGAGCAGGTGCAAGGGGAAGGGAATGCACCTAAAGATGATGCACCGGCTTCCTCCTCACAGGTCGTTAGCCAAGCCCCGAGCTCATCCACAGCCACTCCACCTTTTGGAGCCACTGTTATACCACTAGCCTGAGTCCAGAAATTAGAGGGCCAAATGACCACTTTGCTGCACCATATTAAGCCCTGGACGTGAAAGCTGATTGTTGAGTCCGAAGAGAGAGTAGAAAAGAGGATGGAGGCAAAAATGGACTAAAAGGTCCAAGCAGTTCATAAGTGGCTCGATGCCTTCGAGCTGCGAGTTCTCGAGAGGCCAGCTCCTACTACTGATATGTCCTCTTTCCAAGCAGAGTTAGAAAGTCTACAGGCCAATGTCGATGCCATTATTTCCACTGTTGCAGTTCACTCACAGGCAGCACCTATTGCATTGACTGATGATACGGTGTTGGATGCTTTATTCTGTGGGACCGCCGAGGAGGAGCCCGAGCCTACACGTACCAAAGGTAAGAGGCACAGTTCTAGCCGCACTGAAGAGGAAAAAGCCCAAAAGAGATAGCGTAGGCGGGAGAAGGAGGCTAAGAAGGATTTGATTTTAGCTGAAGAGTTGCGCCAGCAGAAGGTGCGAGAGAGAGTTGCGGGGCCATCATGTTCTGCCCCGGTTGTAGAGGTCCCGCCTGTTGTGAGGGACGATGTGAGTACCACTGATGGTGCGGTTAGAGTAATCGAGAGCACTACTGAGGGTGTTATGATGGATGATGTGGGCACTACTGAGGGTGACCCAAGTATTGTTCCAGCGGACCCCGGGAAACCGGACCCACCCATTTGTTGATGAGTCTTCGGCGCTATGCGCCACAGGTTTGCTTCACCCAATCCATTATCTTTTACTATTTTTTTGTATGCATTGGGGACAATCGCATCTATTTTTGTTGGGGGTGAGGTAAATGGATTGGGTGATAGGGTGATGTCTGAGTAACCAAACTCATAAATCCTCTCTTGGGGTGAAGTCTAAGTAACCAAACTCATAAATCCTCTCTTGGGGTTTTCTTGCTTGTGTTCTTTTTTCCCAAGAGACTGCTTAATTTCTGTTGAACCAGCATGTGTTAGGATTGTATTTGTAGAATTATGAGAAAGAATAAAGCATGATGGCAAAAGTTGATTAAAAATTGTGCTATAATTTGTAGACTAGAATGAGTTGAATGTGTTGGCTCTGAGTATGACATGATTAGGAACCAACTTGATGGCATGACTTAAGATAAAACTTGAACTGGGTAATTTGATAATCTCATAATGAAATTATGTGCCAAGAGTGTGTGAGAATAGTTGATTATTTAGACAGTTTTTGTGCCACTCTAGAACTTATTCGGTTAGTCCTGCTAAGAAAATCTACTCTAGAGGCTAGGAACTGATCATAGGCCCTTATTTTGATAAGTCCATAAATTGCCTAAAAGAATAATCCAGCCAAATAAAATAAATACTCCCTTTGATCCAAATGCTTTGAGCCTAAATTAGACCATTTTTTTCTAAACCCTTAACTCACCTTCCCATATACAAGTTGGCCCCGGTCCCTCCTTGGACATGTGCACCTCGACTTAGGCCAAAAGCTTAAGTTGAGGGTGGCTATTGCAAAAAGTAACCTCAATCTTGGCTCTGACCTGACATTGGGTATTGTGCACCTCAACCAATGGAAAATCCATAAGTTGAAGGTGGCTATGAAAGACGAAACCAAAAGAAAAATGTGTATGAAAAGAGTTTGATGTTAAAAATGAAAAGAAAAAAAGAAAAAAATAAAGAGAGGAAAGGATGTGACCTGTTGAAAGCTAAAGAAAAGAATAAAACGCAAGAAAAAGATGAAAGTGGAAAAACAAATAAAGAGCTACAAAGTCTAAAGTCACATCCATGGTTGAAGAGAATCAAGGGAAAGAAGGCAAAACGGTAAGATGTCAAGAGTAGGGCAACAAAGAGGTAGAAAGCCTAATGTAGTGTCAAGAAGGGCAGAAAGTCACTAAAAGTACCCAAATGTACCACACCTGACCCTTAGCCTACGTTACAATCCAAGAAAGTCCTATAGTTATCCTAGAACCTAGTTTTGTGAGTCTAAGCAGTGAAAATAAGGGCATGCCTATGATATTGAGCACTAATTGTACTTCAAGTTACTTCTGAGTGTGAGTGTTAAATGAATCCTTGTACTCAAATTCATAATCATTGTGTGAAAAAGGGATTTCGTTTGAAGTAAGGGCACTAGTTACATTGTCGGAAAGTTGGTACCTTGGTGATAGTAAAACAGTGTATGTTATGTGTTGGTTGGTCGATCTTTGTCATATTTAGATCCGCATGAATTAGCTTGTCGAGTCTAAGAGAACAGATTTTGCACCCCAAAACATAGTTTGGATAGAGAGTCATGTGACTACTTGTGCTTAAGTTTCTTGCTTCTATACAAGTATCGTTTAGAATCTTAGTGTGTCACTTGAGGACATACAACGATTTTAAGTTGAGGGTGTTGATATACCGTGAATTTTCGGTATTGTTAATATATTTCACTTGAGAGTTGTGTGAATCTAGGGCCATTTTGTATTAGTTCTTATGTGTTTTTCTCATGTTTTCAAGAAATATGTTCAGACGCGGAGATTTGAAGACACAACTGAAAGACGTGCAGAAAACTGTTGAACCGTCGAATGTGACAAAAGTTTGGAAGATTTTGAAGATTGGAAATTTACCCAAGTCCTGAGCCACGGAAGGGACCTACTGACCGTAGATAGACTTACAGACCGTAGGTTATTATCGTAGATTGAAGACGCGTCCTGAAAACTTTATTTCCTTATTTCGTTCCTTTTTTGGTTAGGACTTGTTTTTCTATAAATAGGGTATGTAAATCTTGGTTTAGGGGGTTAGACTTTATTACTTTAGTTCTACTTTGTGACTTTGGAAAAAAAAAATTGCAAACCTAGCAATTCTTGATTTCCTAAGTTGGTTTTGAAGATTTTGGTATTGAAATTCAAGTTGAAATTCCAGGTTTGTTATTCTCAATTACATAAGTTCATAATTCTTTCATCTAAAACAATGAATTGTGTTCATATGATTATGGGTAACTAAACTCCACAACTAGGGTTATGGCAACCATGAGCGATTAACAAAGTATTAATAGTAAATAAGCAGTTTGTGAATAGTGTTTTGCAAGCATTGATAATTCTTTCGTTTAAAAGTCTTTTTAACGGTGCACAACGTTAGAACTCGCCTTGTTGCTACTTGCCGGACCAAGGAAGTAATCAACAAGAAAAGAATTATCAACATAGATTTGGTGCGATACTATCTAATAGTCTAGTGTCGATTGGTGCGAAATAATAACTATGCCAAACATCGATGTGATGTCTAATATGAGGTAAAGGTAAGGGTTAGTAAATTATACACAAGTAGCCGTACCAAGGTGCGGGGTGAAATTCTCTAGCTGCCGGACCATGGATTTAGAGATACCTAGCTTATCACTTTACATGTAGTACAATAGGAAGGGATTGTTATTACTAGGATTACTGCGTTATGAGCTTGTGGGGAACAGGTATACCCTAGTTAATTCTCTCATCTTGATAACAACCAAAATTGACTTTTGTTTACTAATTACTTACTGAATTCTTACAATTTGTTTCTCAAATCCCCCCCTTTAATGACTTGTTTCTGGAAGTAATTTGACTAAACGAATATAATTGTTGGTTAAAGTTAAGTCTAGACCATTTTCCTCGTGGGATCGACCCCAACCTACAAGTTGGGTTATGTACTTGATAACGATCGCTTATGCTTCTTTAGGGAGGTGTAATTTGAGCGTATCATATATGGGGACTAAGTATTCCCAAAGAGATTTAAAATGTTTTCACATTTAAATAAGAACGGAAATTGAGATTTCCAAAGAGACTTCGGGCTAGTTTTCAGAAAATAGTAATCGCTTTCTAAATGAAGCAAGAGAGGAAACTAAGATTTCCAAGATAGCTTTTGAGCTAAGTTTTTTTATAGCACTAATCTCAAATCACAGAAAGAAGTATGTTTTTAAAACATAAAGAGCTAGTATATTTTGGGAGTAGTATTGAGCACCGATTTGGGGGAGAGTTCAAATAACTCGCAGCCCTCATAAACCATGTAGCCATCATGGGTAGAAAAGGGTCATACTTTTTAGATGAATCATTTTCGCTTAGACTAGTTGATCCACTTAGTAGTTCAGGTCCTACACATGTAGCAAGGTATAGGATGCATTGGCAGCATGAGGAAGATCGTTGTATCATCACAATAGCTCTTATGTGATGGTTGTCTGTTAGAGAAACTCCCACAGCAGTATTTTGTATTTTTATATACATCAGATTATTTGTAATTTTTACATATATATCTGAGTTATATGTATCTTTGCATACACACAGAGTTGGCTTCATGTTTTTAAACAGCTTTCCTTTATATTGTACATGTTTTAAATTGTTTTATATTGAAATGAGTTCAGTTATGTTTAGTTGAGCCAGGTAAGTTCTTCGGTTTCTTTCAGATTTTTTTCAAGCTTATGTTATGCTTTGGAATTCCCCTTACATGCTCGTACATTTCACATACTAAGCCATTTGGCCTGCATCTTCTCATGATGCAGACACAAGTATTCAAGATCATCACCAGGAGCTTCGTTGATACATCCGAGAGTTCGAGTTAGCTATGGTGAGCCTCCTTGCTTCCGCAGGATTTCATTTACCTTTCAGTTATATCAGTTGTTAGGATGTCGTGGGACTTGTCCCGACTTTCATATTTATCAGTTAGAGGCTTCATGGATAGTCAGTATAGTTGAAAAGTTTGTATCATTTATTTTATTAAATGTTTTAAAGACTTAAGTTTCCTATTTTATGGCGAGCTGAATAATTTATTTTATTCGGAGTTTTCTTTTGAGTTAAAGCTTTCTATTTAAGTTTCATGAATTTTATTTAGTTTTTAAGCTTTGTATGCTTGAGTTAGTCTTCCGCTTGAAGTCAACTAGGATGATGGTTCGCTTGATAACCAGCAATGGTTCTCGAGTGCCAGCCATGTTAAGGGTGTCGGCTCGGGTCGTAACAAACTTGGTATCAGAGCACAAAGTTCAAATGTCCTAGGGTGTCTATGAAGCCGTGTCGGTATGATCTTGTTTATGGTTATGAGGGCCCCACTTCTATAAATAAGGGACTACAGACATTTAAGAAAAATTTCCCTTCTTTCATACTCTTAATCGTGCAATAGATCTATGTCCTAGAGATTTTATTCTTACTCGTGTGTTTCTGAGAATCATTCGACTACATCTAATACTAGAGGTGGTTGAAAAGTAGAGTCAGTTCTTTGTCGATGTGTTGTTCTTAGCAAGAGTTTTGAGGAAGTCATGAGACTCTAGAGGGGATTGAGAGAAGCTCATGAGTGAGTTAAGTGTTCAGTTTTAGAGGAATGCACCCATAATTATATGAATCGTGTGTTTGAGCTAAAAAAAGTTATACTCTTTTCCTTTAGCCTTGTTTCAGCTGAGATCCTTATGAGGATGTATGTTTAGAGCTTGGGTAATATTTCCACCCCAAAAGGTAACATGAGTTACGAGATCATGAGCAATAGTAGTGAAAAAGCCTAGAGTTAGAAGAAAGTATGTAGAGGTTTAGTAATCTTAGAAAGGGAGATAGTGATGAGGCAAGCTATGTTATTATAGTCATGCACCCCGTAAGTTATTGATGAGGACTTTTCCCTTATGGGTAGAGTAAGAGTTTCTAGTCAAGATGAGATAGAGTATATATTTGTTAACCAAAATAGAGTTGGTGTCGATGTGCCATCGTATTAGAGGAGACTAAATTCATGCGTTGAATAAGAGAGTGGGGTATTTATGAAGTGATAGATCTAATCTAGGCTTATGATTTGTTTGAGAGGGTCATGAAGTTCAGAAGGTTATAGAACGGATTAAGTAATGAAGTATAGTATAGTAGGTGAGCAATCATATTGATATTCAGGTTTAGTAATAAACATTAAGCTTGAATTTGAGATGAGTGTCATGATCAAAAGAATGGGAACATGATGGTGATGATGTTAGTCTTGATATTTGATCTGGTAGACTTGACATAGAGTAAGTGAGGTATTGAGATGTTAGCTGAATAGATATGAGTGGTACAAGTGAGAGATCCTAACCCTCAGATAAGGGCAGTAAAGTATGGCTAAGTCACAAGAGTAACTAAAGCATTAAGAGGTGTACCGAGAGGGTATGTAATCGGAAGAGGTTAAGAGAAACATCTTTGAAAAAGGTCTCAATACCTGTTTATGGAGAGTTTAGTAGCCATTAGATAAGTATTACCAGGTATTAGAGTAAGATGATTGTAGACCAGTTTAGAGATGATGGAATAGGTCCATATCTTTCAAGTGTAAGCTTTAGACCTAAGGGGGAGATAACAAGATGAGAAATTGAGTCAAGTGTTTGATATTAAGATGGTAATGAATTCCAAAGAGTTTGGAGAATATCCTTTGTGGAGGTCCTTTTAGTAATGAAGTGATGTTAGAAACAGGAGGTTAATGATCCTATCATGATAATGATGGTGTGATAATTATGTCTAAGGTTATTAATGAGGAGGAAGAGTAATATGAGGTTTTGATATGAGAAATAGTTAAATGAGAGCCCTTAGTTGGTTCTGAAGGAGTTAGTTAGTAGGAGTCTATAGAGTTGTTAGAATACTAAGCTTGAATGTGGTGTTAAAGACTAATAGTCTTGGAAAGAGATTCCCTATAGAGAGGTATAGAATCCGAACATAAGGATTTGGGTTAAGCTTGAATATAGTAAGAGTATACCATTATACTCAGACCTTAGTAAGAGTAACCCCATTCTATACCCAGACCAGTCGTCACTCGAGGACGAATGATCCCTAAGGGGAGATATTATAACACCCCAGAAAATTTTTGAACTAATACTCAAACCGTTCTTCGTAGTGAGTGAGATTTTACCAAGGAATTAAAAATTTCTTTAAGTGTTAAGGTCATTAGATGTAGCACCTTGAGTTCCAAAAAGAATTAAATTGGAAATTGCAAAAATCTGAAGTTTCACAAAGTTAAGCTAAGTATGAGTTTTGGGTCGACTTCAAACAACCATAACTCCTAGATCAGGATGAGTTAGGTGTGCTACCAGATACAATAGGTAAGATATTTGAATTATTTTTCCAATGCCACCGAGTTTGGTCAGTTTCGAGTTCATATCAAGGAGATATGTCTATTCGAAGTTGGGTTGTCTAGATAAGGAAAGTCAAAACCGAATTTTAGACGGGCATTTTGGTCTTTTCCTTACCCAATCAGATTTAATTCATTATTAGTAATATTTTAGGAGTCTAATATGATTGGGTTAAGTTTTATAATCCTATTTACGCCTAGGGTTTGAGTTGAGAGTTCAAGAAGAGAAAAGAAGAAGAGAAAAGAGGAGAAAAGAGAAAGGATCGAAGCGTTCGTCGAAATTCTTGAGAGTTGTTGCGGATTGTTGCCATGGGTTTGATCCCTAATAGGTATGTAAGCTTTCATAGTGTTGAGTTTGTTCACCCACACGACAAACATATTATTTTCAGCGAAGTTTAATTTTGAAAAAGTTGAAGGATATAAGTTCTTGATAGGTGCTCTTGAAGTTCATTCTAAATCTTTTTTTGTTGGGGTTTTGGTGATTTATTTAGATGAAAGTGATTATTTTGAGTGTTGTTTTGAGTGGATTAGTATTTACTTAGGTTAGGTAATTGAATCTAAGGAAAACTTGAGAAAAGAAATCGATTAAAACGATTTAAGGTTAGAAAACGAGAGGAAAACTTGGTCAGTTTTGCCTGGGGCAATTCTAGCGCAATGTGCCCCCATTGCGCTAGGAAGGCTCGGGATACATGCCAGTAATGCGCCAAAAATGAGCCTTAGTAAATTGGGGACTGGCGCAAAGCGCCAGGGACGCTCCCGGATCGGTGTTTTTCACCAGTTTTTCATCGTTTATCCTATTTAAGTTATTCTAAAGTGTCCTAACACTTTCCATTGATTCTAACTACTCTAAATGACTTCTAAGCATCTAGAAATCATCCATGAACACAAATCATAACCTTGAATCCATAAATCCAAATTCAAGGTAGAGTTAAGAGTTAAGCCTTGAGAGTTCTTCCGAACATTTGAGATAGTCCTTATGAGTTTTCTTTGAAGAACCTTCTACAAATTTAAATAACTTGTTTCAAGACTCGAGCAAGTGAGTATGAGAATGAGGAGAATGTATTCATGAGTCCACTTTATTATCACGATATCCTTCCTACCATGAACCATAACTCTTGAATTCATAATTCACATTCAAGAGAGGGTTAAGAGTAGAGTTCAAGAAATTCTTTGAATTCAATTGTTAAGAATAGAGTTCAAGAAATTCTTTGAGTTCAATTGTTAAGAGTAGAGTTCAAGAAATTCTTTGAGTTCAATTGTTAATCCTTTGAGATCCATCATCGATTTGATTTAAGCTTTGAGGAAGTAAGTAAGAGAATGAGAAGAGTCATATACATGAGTTTCTTATTGATATTTTGACCCTTGAGTCGAGTCGTTCATACCCATAACTTCCGCATGAATTTCATAAATTGAGTACCATTGAGAATAGTAGTATTTTCAAGTTCTAACTCTTCAGTATCGAGTTCCTAACCCTTCCGAGATTATAATCCTAATCATGGGACTATTACTTATTACCCATGTAGTCCATGAGTTGAGTTGTTCACTCCCATAATTCCGCATGAACATTATAAGTCGAACAGTGTTGAGATGAGAAGTATCTTTGAGTCATTGAGTTGAGTAGGTTATGCTCATAATTCCCCATGAACCCTCTGAGTTGAGCATACTTGAAGTGAGTAGTATTATTGAAGTTCTTGAATTCCAAGTATTGAGTTCTATCTATGGTTATTGAAAACCTTGCATTGAGTTGTTCGCGTCCATAATTTGGCATGAACCATATTTTAAGAAGTCTTTTACAAACGTTTTAACTTTGTTTTAAGACTTAAGTTTTGAGTTAAGCAAAGAGTAAAGAGTAAAGAGTTGAAATTCATTTCTTCAAAGGTATATGGGGACTAAGCATTCCCAAAGAGATTTAAAATGTTTTGAGATTTAAATAAGAACGAAAGCTGAGATTTCCAAAGAGCCTACGGGATAATTTTCAGAAAAGAGTAATCACTTTCTAAATGAAGCAAGAGAGGAAACTGAAATTTCCCAAGATAGATTTTGAACTAAGTTTTTTTTTAGCACTAATCTCAAATCACAGAAAGAAGTATGTTTTTAAAACATAAAGAGCTAGTATATTTTGGGAGTAGTATTGAGCACCGATATGGGAGAGAGTTTAGATAACTCACAGCCCCCATAAACCATATAGCCATCATGGGTAGAAAATGGTCATACTTTTTAGATGACTCCTTTTCGCATAGACTAGTGAATCCCTTTAGTAGTTCAGGTCCTATACATGTGGCAAGGTATAGGATGCGCTGGTAGCGTGAGGAAGATCGTTGTATCATCACAATAGCTCTTATGTGATGGTTGTCTGTTAGAGAAACTCCCACAGCAGTATTTTGTATTTTTATATACATCAGATTATTTGTATTTTTACATACATCTCAGAGTTATATGTATCTTTGCATACACACAGAGTTGGCTTCATGTTTTTAAACAGCTTTCCTTTATATTGCACATGTTTTAAATTGTTTTATATTGAAATGAGTTCAGTTATGTTGAGTTGAGCTAGGTAAGTTCTTCAGTTTCTTTCAGATTCTTTTCAAGCTTATGTTATGCTTTAGAATTCCCCTTACGTGCTCGTACATTCCATGTACTGAGCCATTTGGCCTGCATCTTCTCATGATGCAGAAACACGTATTCAAGATCATCAACAGGAGCTTCGTTGATACATTCGAGAGTTCGAGTTAGCTATGGTGAGACTCCTTGCTTCTGGAGGATTTCATTTACCTTTCAGTTATATCAATTGTTAGGATGTCGTGGGTATTGCCCCGACTTCCATCTTTGTCAGTTAGAGGCTTCATAATTAGTCACTATAGTTGAAAAGTCTGTATCATTTATTTTACTAAATGTTTTAAAGACTTAAGTTGCCTATTTTATGAATAGTTGAATAATTTATTTTATTCGGAGTTTTCTTTTGACTTAAAGATTTTGATTTAAGCTTCATGACTTTTATTCAGTTTTCAAGCTTTGTATGTTTGAGTTAGTCTTCCGCTTGAAGTCAGCCAAGATGAGGATTCGCTTAAGAACCAGCAATGGTTCTCGAGTGCCGGCCACGTCCAGGGTATAGGCTCGGGTCGTGACACCCTGAAGCTGATCAGATAGATCATCAATTCTCGGAAGGGGATACTTATTATTTATGGTAACCTTATTCAAATGGCGGTAATCAATACAACTCCTAAGAGAACCATCTTTCTTCCTTACAAATAAGACCGGAGCACCCCAAGGTGAGACACTTGGTCGAATGAAACCTTTATCAAGAAGGTTTTTCAACAGCTATTTTAACTCAGTAGGAGCCATTCTATATGGCGGAATAGAGATAGGATTAGTATAAGGAAGAATATCTATACCGAAGTCTATTTCTCTCTCATGAGGGACTCCGGGAAGATCATATGGAAAGACCTCTGGAAACTCATTCACTACTGGAACTGACTTAATAGGTGGTGTCTCAACACTAGAGTCATTAACTCTGACTAAGTGATATATGCACCCCTTGTAAACTAACTTTCTGGCCGTAAGGTACGAAATGAAACGACCTTTAAGCACTACTGAACTACTCCTTTACTCAAAAACTGGCTCATTTGGAAACTGAACTAGACTACTCGAGTTCTACAATCAAATAAGGCATAACAAGCATGAAGCCAGTCAATACCTAGAATAACATCAAAGTCCACTGTATCTAGCTCGACTAAGTCATCCATGGTGTCCTTGTTATTGAAAAAAATGGTTCAATCATGATAAACTCTCTCAGCTATAATAGACTCACCAATAAGTATGGAAACACTGAAGGGCTTAAGAAGTTGTATGGGAATAATATCGAACCTCATAGTAATATGTGGAGTCACAAAAGATAGACTCACACCAGGATCAAGCAAAGCATAAACATCAAAAGTAAAGACTTTGATCATACCAGTGACAACATTAGGTGAATTCCCTTGCTCTTGGCAATTAGTGATAGCATACAGATGGTTTACCCCTCAACATGTCCCTAAAGTAGCTCCTCTAGGTGCTGCTCTGTCTAGCAGAGCCACTGAAGAAGATTGGGGTTTATTCCCCCCATTGTCATTACATTGCTTGTTCTTAGGGAACTCTTTCATGAACTGACCATTCAGACCACACTTGAGGCAACCAGTGGAGCCATAACGACATGCTCCTGGGTGGTTCTTACCACACTTAGCACATACAGGAGTCTCATTACCTCTTTGTGCCATACTACCTTGAGATTTCGCAAGTCTAGCTCTGAAATTCTGAGAATTTTGATTCTTAAACTCACCTCTATTCCTTGGTGTAGGTGCACTAGCAGATGATGGAGCAGGTCCATTTTGCTTTTGTTGAAAAGATGACCGGTTCGCATTACTCTTCTGTTGCCTGGACTCATTTCATTGTCTTAGCCTTCTTGTTTCGAAACTCTTCCCTATCTCTCAACTTATCTTATTTAACATGTTGCACATGGATCATCAACCTACCTATGTCTATGTCCCCTATTAACAACGCAGCCTTACCCTCTTTGCTTGACAAATGAGACAACCCAGATACAAATAAACTCATCTTGCTCCTCATGTCAGCAACCATCTCCAGAGCATAGCGGGAGAGTTGAGTGAACTTGAGGCTATACTCGTGGATTTTTGCTTAAGAGTGAGGAACTCCCTTACCTTTGCCTCTCTCAATTCACGGGGAAAGAAACGCCCCATGAAGGCCTCTTAGAACACAACCCAACTCGCAATTGGTGCACCCTCCGCTCTACTCTTCTTCCATTGGTCGTACCAAACTCTAGCAATACCCTTCAGTTGGTATGTAGTTAGTTCCACACTCTCAGCATCAATAACATGCATAACCTCAAACACGTTCTGCAACTCCTCCATAAAGTTTTCCATATCCTCAGTGACACTTAAACCGGTGAAGTATGGAGGATTCATCCTTAAGAACTCACGGATCCTGGATGTATCAGCCACACCCTATTGATTCCTTCTTTGTTGCCCAGCTTGGTTGGTCACCACTTGAATCAACATCCTGATAGCATCCCAGAACTCAGTGTTAGTGACCTCTCCTTGGGGTTGCACTTCTGGTGCATTGGGTACCCCTTGATCCTGAAGATCAACATTCCTCCTAGCAGGATAACCTCGAACAACCCTTCGTAGAGGCATGAACTAAAAGATGCGCGCAAGTACGAATTAGAAAGAAACTTTATAGAGTTAAACTCTATCGAACGAAAAGAGTATGAAAGAAGTGAGATAGTTCCTAAATGTCGCAACCTCCTAATTATATATGTGGCACGCTTCACACTGATAACTAGGACTCTACATACAGGGCTTCATAGACACACCCTAAGACTCTTTAACATTGTGCTCTGACTCCAAGTTTGTCACGCCCCGAGCCTACACCCTGGACGTAACTCGCACTCGAAAATCATTTGTGGCCCCAAGCGAACCCTTGGCCTGGCTCAATACTCAGAAGACTTACTCAATAATAAAAGAAATTTAAAAGTAAAACTCAATGTCTCAAAATAATAACTCAGAAATGTATACAACTAGCCAAAAGAAGACAACTCGAGTCTGAAACATCAACAATTGAAATAAAAAAAGACTCATGAACTACTACTGTCTATCTATTAAGCCTCTAATACTGTGAGGGATGTCGAGACAAGAACCCCGATCATCCTAACAAAACTGAAATAATTGAAATAAATAAGGGATACTCCGGAAGCAAGGAGGCTCACCAAAGCTAACTCGAACTGCTATGGTATCAACGAAGCACCTGTTGATGACCTTTATCTCTTGTATCTGCATCATGAAACGATGCAGGCCAAATGACATCAGTACATTGAATGTACAAGCATGTAAGGGGAACACTGAACATAACATAAAATCTTCCACTTGGAAAGAAGGAAACATACTCACCTCAACTCTACTCAACTCAACCTCAACTCATGGATACTCAACTCAATACAATATAAAAACAACAATAAAGATGCAATTATATAAAGCATTTAAAACAATAAATAACAACTCAATGTATTTCAAAATACAATAATAACTCAGTTTGTATGTAAAAATACAAAATAACTCTATTTGGGAGATTCTCCAAACGACAACCATCACTATTAGCTATGTGATGATACAGCGTCTCGCCCACGCTACCAGAACTGTCTTATACCTTGCCGTAGTATAAGACATCAACAACTAAGTGGATCCACTAAGATATTCTTAAAAATCAATAAGGAATTATCTAAAAAGTATGACCCTTTCTACCCACGTTGGCTACATGGTTTATAAGGACTTTGAGTTGTATGAACTCATCTCCATATCGATGCTCAATACTACTCCCAAGAATATACTCAGCTAAAATGGTTAATAACATTTCCTTATCCGCAAGGTTTGAGATTATTACTCAAAAGGTTCTCTTAAAAGAGATTATACTCAAACACTCTTCATGAACTCATTGGGAAATCGATGTTTCCTCTCCTTTTAAAATTAAAAATATTTACTCCAGACTTTACTCTTAACTATACCTTGAATTTGAATTATGAATTAAAGGGTTATGATTCATGTTATGAAGTATCTATCGATGTTTATATGTAGTTTAGAGAAGTTAGAATCAAAAGGGAGTAAAGGTACACTTTAAAAGGACTTAGAAGGAGCAAATGACGGAAAAGGGTGAGTAAGGCGAACCTGGTGCACTGATGGCGCAGAGCGCCAACCCCTACACTTCAGTTACTCAAATGAGGCATACTGCTGGCGTACCGCCCTACCCCCCTGGTGCATCATGGGTGCACCGCCCCAGCCCCTCCCCAGAACATTTCGACGAATTTTCTTCTTTGATTTTTTGGCCCTAATTCACCTAGAATCTAATGGTTTCTTCCCAAATCACTTTGATTCGAATATCCAACATAATTACATGATAATATACTCAAAAACAACCCTGAAATGCCAACATTCATCTCAATAACTCATCATTAACGATTTAAGAACGAAAATTCAAGAAACTCTTCAAGAACTCAAATCATTCAACCTCAAGAACAAAATTACGGATTTAAAATCACATGATTGGCATGTGGATGAAAAAACCCAACACTATGAGCACTTACATACCTTAATTTGGTGTAATTCCTCGATAAATCCCACAAATCTTGACGAACTCCTTGAACTTTTCCTCTTTTCTCTTCTTGAACTCTTCTAAAAAGCCTAAGCATATTTAGGATTGTGAAAACTGACACAAATCAGTTTTGATCCCTAAAATATCATTGAAAATGTTTTAAGCTGATGGGGTAAAGAAAAGACCAAAATACCCCTCATTAATTCGGGTAAATTTCCTTAATCGGGTAGGCTGACTTCAGACAGACAAATCTCCCTCATCCAAAATTGAAATTTAACCAACTTAGTGGGGTTGAAAAGAGGATTCAAAGAACTTTCATTTGATATCTTATGGGCCACCTAACTCATCTTGTACTGAAATTTATGGTCGTTTGAAGTTGACCCAAAACTTACAACTTAAGCATAACTTGCCAAATTCTCAATTTGGCTCTTTCCAAATTAGTTCTTTCAAAATTTGCTCTTTCTAAAGCAGGATGTTACAATAGTGTTGGCTTTATTTTCCCTCACGCCAAGTACGTAATCTTTTACCCATGAATTCATTCTTGATGTTGAGTTGTTGAGTTCTTGAAAGGTTCTTGAATTTAATTAGTAATGGAGTGTTGTTTTGAGTTCTTGACGTGAGGGTTTGCGAATGAGTTGAGTAAATTGATAGTTCTTGTGTGGGTTTCACCGAGATTGTTTTGGGTTATAAGAATTAGAGAGTTTTGACCTTAGAACTGTAGTGGGTATGCGTTGAATCGAGTTTGGGAGAGGAAGAAAAGATCGGACGAAAATAAGTGCACAAGTCCATATCGCGGACATGCTTCAAATTCCAGTCCCTAAAAGAACTCCACCCTCTCCGCATCGCGGAGAGAACGCGGACTCCACTTTTTCAAAAATTATTTCGCGATGAAATAATTTAATTTTGTTTTGCGTCGCGCCTTTTCTCCCCAGTCAGTGTCTTCGATCGTTTCTTACTATCAACTTTCTAAACCCCATTTAATCATCACGAGATCCTTCATATCATAAATTATAACTCTTGAATTCATAATTCAAATTCAAGATAGAGTTAAAAGTCAAGTTTGAGAGAGTCTTTCAGGTCATTTTGAGAAGTCTTTTGCAAACTTTTAAAACTTGTTTAAAGACTTGAGTACTTGCGTATGAGGATGAGGAGAGTTGAGTTCCTTTTTTTCAAAATGAATATATGGGAACTAAGTATTCCCAAGAGTAAATGTTTTTACATTTAAAATGAGATAAAACATCAATTTCCAAATGAGTTCATGAGAAGTTTTTGAGTATAATCTCTTTTAAGAGAATCTTTTGAGTAATAATCTCAAAGTTTGAGGATAAGGAAATGTTTATAAACATATGAGCTGAGTTATATTATTGGGAGTAGTATTGAGCACCGATATGGCGACAAGTTCAAACAACTCAAAGTCCTCATAAACCAGGTAGCCAACGTGGGTAGAAAGGGTCATACTTTTTAGATGATTCCTTATTGCTTTTTAAGCATAGCTTAGTAGATCCACTTAGTTGAGGATGTCTTATAGTCCGGTAAGGTATAGGATAGTTCTGGCAGCGTAGGCGAGACGTTGTATCATCGCATAGCTCATAGTGATGGTTATCGGTTAGAAAATCTCCCAACTAAGAGTTATTATTGTATTTTTAAATACATTAAGTTGTTATCTACTATTTTAAACGCTTTATATAAACTGCATCTTTATTGTTGTTTTTATACTGTGTTGAGTTGAGTATCCATGAGTTGAGGTTGAGTTGACCGGAGATGAGGTGAGTATGTTTCATTCTTTCCAAGATCAAGCTTTTATGTTATGTTCAGTGTTCCCCTTACATTCCTGTACATTCAATGTACTGATGTCATTTGGCCCGCATCGTTTCATGATGTAGATACAGGAGATCAGGGTCATCAACAGGCGCTTCGTTGATACCACAACAGTTCGAGTTAGCTTTGGTGAGCCTCCTTGCTTCCGGAGGATTCCATTTATATCTTTCTGTTTTATTAGGTTTTTATGGGTCTTGTCCCGACTTCCATCTCTGTCATTTAGAGTCTTCATAGATATACAGAAGTAGTTGAGGAGTCTTTTCCATATTTATTTTGTAAACGTTTAAGACTTGAGTTGCCTCTCATGGCTAGTGAATGTTTTATTTAAAATATTTTAAGTATCTATTTTAAGACATTTGAGTTAAAGCTTTACTTTTGAGTTCATCTAATGTAGAGTAAGTCTTCCGCTGAGAGTTGACCCAGGTCAAGAGTTCGCTTAGGGCCAACAATGGTTCTCGAGTGCCGGCCACATCCAGGGTGTAGGCTCGGAGAGTGATAACCTTCTCATAATTTTATTATTTATTTTATGACTTGTAGAGCAAGGTGATACAACTCTTCTTGTGATCTGAGTAGTTTCTGGGATTAATTTCTATTTTAGAGTTTTGAATAGGAATGAAAACAGGGTAGAGCAAGATGGTTGCGGGGTAAACCCACAAAGATTTCAAACCCCCCACCCACCCCCCACATAGTATAGTTTGTTATTTCCGACCCGCCCAACAAGCCCTCTTTTGCCCTACCCCATGAAATTTGTAAAAAGTTTCAATTACTAAATATAATAATCGTTTAACAAAAAAGATTTAGATTTTGTTTACTACTTATTTTTTATTTAACTGCTAAAATTAATATGTTCATAACTTTTTTTGGGAGTTGGAATTGGTTGAATTTGATGTAATAAATAAACTATTGAATGCCACAGTGATGTAATAATGTTTAATAATTCTTTTTTTCTAATTTTTGGGCGATTAAAGCCACTTTTTATTCCTAAAAAAAAGAAAATCCAAAATAGATGTAAAATTGGTAAAAATATTTTATGTGAACTTGCAAATTAATATTTTTTATCCCAAACCCACAACCCATCCTGGCCCCATATGAATTTTGATAAAATACATTTGAACCCACCCTGCAACTGCCTCGCACCTCCCAAAGCTCAAACCCACCTTAACCCACCATAACCCACAAATGATGTAACCTGCCCTGCCTCGCCCCATTTTCATCCATAGTTTTGATTTCTGAAAATTTGATCAAAGTGAATATTTTAGGTTAACAAAGTCGAATTTGAGTTTTGACGATTCCACTAAGTTAGGAGTATGATTTATGACATAGTTTGATTTTTACACGTATGTTAAGACGTTCAGAAGTATAAACAATGATTTTACATTATCCTATATTTTCTCATGTGTCCAAGTTACAACCCAAATAAGAGATCATAAGCACATAATTATATAACCAATCCACCTTTTGCAATATTTTTCTCATTTTGAATCCTAACTAAACAATCATACAAACTTTCAAAATTAATAGTAATATAACAGTAAACGTATGAATATACCTTGCGACATGTCACAATTATCAAACATGTATCAACAAATTTTCAACCACAATATAATTATAAAACACTAAGAAATAGTCACCTATAATTATAAACACCACCACACTTGTCAAATACAAACAAATTAACACGGTCATGTAAATCATGTCCGTCCTGGCCTCACAACTATATAATCGTTGTATTTTGCTGAAAGATCTATTACTCTCTCGGAATAATAAATCCTACTATCATATATGCACATATGTAGAAGGGTGTTAATGTTTCCCATCTAGTCATGACTTTTAGGGGATCCTGGGTCTTTCTGTATCATACCGATGTGGTATCTGATATGAAGACACACATAACCTGTCGTTTAGAAGCTCACATCGGACTCGATACACTCATCATCTAAATAATAAGTGTATATCTCAATATGCTATCCTCCCTAGTTATCTCTCTCTCTTAGGATAACACATTTAGTATAGAAAAGTCACAATTCATATTTCATAACATCAGTGTAATAGACAATTCAATAGTTCACATGCTTATTCATACAAGTAGCCATTCATTCAAATACAACAACGACTAACTCCGTCCAAAGACCAATCAACATGCATTACGACTTATATTACATTCTAGAAACTATGCAAAGAATAACTCCAAGTAAGCCATAACCTAATTCATGGAACTCATTCAAGGTCGCTGACTCAATAGTTAATTCAAGGTTAACTTCCTCATTTCTTATTTAAAGATCCATTTAATTAACAATACCTCTTTAATCCTTATTGGATATAATTATTCTTCTCTTGTTAACCATTCATGAAACATTAGTCGAGCAAATTCCTTTGTTTCTTATATAAAATAAGTATCTACACCACTAAACGACCCTTACATCATCATTAAGATCAACACCACACCATTATTAACTTTACAACTATAAACCAATTACATGCTAGACTATTTCTTTAATTTCCAAGTTTGTTATAGTCTTTAAAACTCTATGTAGTTTTCAAAGAATTCGTTCGCATAACTATTCAAAAGTTCACTTATACAATCAACAACACATATAGATCATAATGATATAAAGATATTCATCTTATACTATTTTAAAGGTCAACGCCCAAATTCCCTTTCTTAGACCTAAACATGTTATCTCTCCCAACTCTATGATGTATAGAGTATGACTAACCAAGTCTAAGAGAAAATTAAATCATAACCTATGTAATGACCCAGAAGGTCATTTTTAGAAATTTTCATAAAACTTACAAGTTTACCCCTCTCGATAGTTGCCCTGAGTCAATTTTGATCAATCGGTGAAGTTGTTTTGGGAATTTTAGAGCTATATGTTAACTAAGATTATTTATTTGATGGTTAATTTTAAATGATTAATTTAATTAGTTGTTAATGGAATAATTGTTAATTTATTTAATACTTTATACCACTGTCACGACCCAAAGTACACCCTAGACAAGACATGGTGTATAGAACTCCAAGAGGCCCTACACAATCCACTTAGCATACATCATAGAAGATAATAGAAAATCAAGAGAATTTAAAAGGCAATTCATAGCATAAGAGTTGACAAAAAGTAGCGGAACTCTAACATAGTCTCAAAGTCATCTAGCACATCAAGAGTGATTGGGACGTAACCCATGCATCACATACAATACTGAAAAGTAAATACAATAAGCAATAAAGAGGTCTCGGTCCTCAAAACATGAGGACTCACTAATCTTCAATATCTACTAAGTGATCACTAGCCACTGAGATGTGGAATAGGAGCGTCGGACCCCATATGTGAAACAATATAGGCAAGAGTATGTGTTAATACATGGAATGTACCAAGTATGATAGCAATGCATAAAATATATATAAAATCATGCTAAACAGGATTTTACATGACATGCCATCACCAAGCTAACTCATAAGATAGAAGGTTAGAATACATAAATCATAAAACAAGATCAATGCAAGCTAAACACTTTTGAGATACTTCTAGAAGTAACCTTAGTTCATTATTGTGGGAGATTTAGTTTTAACCAACATAGAGACCATGTGAGCTATAATATGGAATCCGGTGTCTACCCCACACCTAAAAGAATTGTTCTTACTTGCCAAGGTAAGAACCATGAAATTCTAACTTACGTGGATCTACTAGCTAATGTCTATCTAGACAAACCTATGGTGGCACATACTTTATGGTACATGGGTAATCACCACTTTCCACTCGGTGCTAATGATAAATCCCACGGAATAATCATTAGTCTTAACTTATCTTAACATTCATGAGACATGGGTATTCGCCGCTTGTCTTATTTCTCATAGAAGGGCACATCAAGTAGTCAATCCAAGCTAAATTTCATTAGAATAGCTCATTTAATCTTAATTCATCTTAGGTGAGAAAACCCTTCAACCTTATCAATTATTTATGTGATAAAATCCTTTCACGATAACAACATCAACATTGACACTTCACTCTCAAAGCATCCTTAAAATATTTACATCTATTTCATAAAGAACATGCACATCTTCATAAATTCATCTTTCATAGTTCAAAAGATTCTTCATATGATCATAGTCTAGAATCATGGATTTCACATCGGTTCATGGGAATTCAACTTAGAAACATGAAATTACTTCAATTCATGCATAAAAAGACAAAAAAAAAATCAATTATATCATAATTGGAAAGAACCCATGAGATTTAGAAAAACTCTAACTTCAATTGGAGATTTTACCTTATAAGAATTGGAGAATTTAGGAACCCTATGGAGTAAAAGACTTCATAGGTGAATACTATCATACCTTGATGTTAGAGGCTTGAAATCAATGGTGCATTTGGAGACTTCACCTTGAAACCATATCATTCTTCTTCAAGCTTTTAGAGAGAGGAATATTGGGGAAGAACTTTGATCAATTATGAGAATTTAGGGGAATGAGATCAATTGGGAAATTTGGAGGTAAAAATGTTTATGTAGGGTCTATAATAAAAGCTAAAACGACATAGTATTCGGTTAGAATAATTAGGAAAATCCCAAAAGCCCTCCTAAAAATAATTGTCGACCTTCATCAACAATGGGGACCTACGGTACATGAGTCCACCTACGACCATCATGGTCGACCATCGATGGGTTCAAACACTTTTTTCTGGGACCCTTGACTGACGAGACCTATTTATGGTTTGTTGGTCAACATACGGTCCATACATGGCCTCCGTGCTCCAACTGAAATATCTTAAAACATCACTAAGTCTGAGACTCACCTACGAGACATATCTACGACTCTTAAATTGGATATGGACCGTCCTGGTGAACCGTATAAAAAATATTGGGACTAGACATTTTAGAAATTCTTGGACTTGCCACCTACGATCCCACCTACGGTCCTCAAGTTAGACCACGGACCATCTGTGGTTCTGTTGGTACTAGCACCAATTGTAGGAAAACTGCAAATTTTCCATCTTTTCAAACCCTAGGTGTTACATTATCTCCCCTTAAGGGAACATTCATCCTTGAATGAGATTCAAAACATCAAAAGAAGGGTAGGAACTAGATCTAATAGCCCGAACATGAATGCAGTCACAAAATGCACATATTCGAGGAGGAAATATACTATCCAAGCTAAAGTATGTTCAAAACATCATTTCATGAGGTCTATATGCAAGTCATACTCAAATGCACATAAACGTAAAGAAATCAATCAATTTATCTCATTTTCTCAAACTTTGAGCTTTTTATGAACATGCATAAATGAGGAATCATGGAAATATCAAAGACACGTGAAACCAAAAGAGTAAACTATGGAGGACTGGATATCTCAAGCTAGAGTAGGAACGGAGGGAAAACAATGAGGATAGCGGAATATCATATCGGCCTCGGCCTCCCAATTTGCACTATCAACTAATTGATTCCTCCAAATAACCTTCACAAAAGCGATTTCTTTATTCCTCAACTTCCAAACTTTCCGGTGCAAGATCTCAATCGAAACTTCATCATAAGAAAGATTCTCTTTAACTCCCAAACCTTCCAAGGGAACTATAGATGTCAGATCTCCAACATATTTCTTCAATGGAGATAAATGGAAAACTGGATGCACCGGTGCCAAGTCATTAGGCAATTCAAGTTCTTATGCAACCTTACCAATACGCCTCAAAATATGATATGGGCCCACATAACGGGGACTGAGCTTCCCTTTCTTTCAAAATCTCGTTACACCCTTCATTGGTGAAATTTTCAAGTAGACCCAATCAATCATTCACATCTAACTCAAAATATTTTCCTCTAACATCGGCATAGGACTTTTGCCGACTTTGAGTCATTTTCAATGTTTCTCTAATAAGCCAAACTTTCTCCATAGCCTCGTGTACAAACTCGGGACCTATCAAAGCAACTTTACCCCACTTCAAACCAATCTATAGGAGATCTACACCTTCTACATATAGATCCTCAAATGAGCCATACCAATAGTACTTGAGTGGCAGCTATTATTATACGCAAATTCAATCAAAGACAAGTGATCATCCCAATTACCCTTGAAGTCAATTGCACATGCTCTCAACATATCTTCCAAAGTTTAGATAGTACATTTTTCTTTCCCATTGGTTTGTGGGTGAAATGTCGTACTAATCTTAACATGAGTACCAAGCCCCTTTTGGAAAGATTTCCAAAACTGAGAAGTGAATTAGGTACGTCGATCGCAGATAATTAACAAGGGCATTCCATGCAACCTAACCATTTCTCTTAAGTACAACTTGGCATAGTCCTCCGCCAAGTAAAAAACCTTAACGAGGATGAAATAAGTTGATTTCATCATTCGATCCACAATAACCCAAATTGAATCATGTTGTCACCGGGTGCGAGGTAACGCAACAATGAAGTCCATATTCAAATATTCCCACTTCCAAGTAGGAATATTGATATCTTGGGACAAACCTCCCGACTTTTGATGCTCAACTTTTACTTGTTAATAGTTAGGACACTTAACCACAGATCCGACAATATCCTTCTTCATCCCATCCACCAATAGACCACTCGCAAGTCACAGTACATCTTGGTGGCACCAGGGTGAATAGAATATCGAGAGCTATGGGCTTTAGACAATATATGTTCTCTCAAGTTATCTACATGGGAACACACAAACGACATTGATATCTAAGCACTCCATCTCCCCCTTGGGAAAAAGCCTCAACTGACTTCTTAAGCACCACTTCCTTTAATTCAACAAAGATCTGGTCAAGACCTTGCTTGACTTTCACATCTACCACAAAAGAAGATTTTGAACCATTGTTAACATAAAACAACATTTGGTGGAGTCAACCAATCGAACACCCAATCAGTTCAATCTATGAACATCTTGAACCAACTCCTTCTTACCATCATCAATATGAGCAACTCTACCCATTGATAACTAACTAAGATCATCGGCCACCACATTCTCTTTACAGGGGTGATAGAGAATGCTCATGTCATAATCCTTTAGAACTCAAGTCACCTCCTTTGGAGAATATTTAGATCCTTTTGTTTAAACAAATATTTCAAACTTTTATGGTCCGTAAAGACATCAACATGAACACCACACAAATAATGCCTCCAAATCTTTATGGTAAAAACAATTGCCGCTAATTCTAAATCGTGGGTAGGATAGTTATTTTCGTGAATTTTAAGTTGCATTGAGGCATAGGAAATGACTTTCCCATTTTGCATGATAGCACATCCTAACCCAATTCTTGAGGCATCACAATAAACAAAAAACCCATCGGTTCCTTCAAGTAAAGTCAACATTGGAGTGGTAGTATGTCTATCTTTTAATTCTTGGAAACTCATTTCACACGCTTTGGACCATATGAACTTAACTTTTTTTGGGTCAATGCCATCTATGGAGAGGCAATCGAAGAAAACCCTTCAACAAACCTTATATAGTAACCAGCCAAACCCAAGAAACTTCTAATATATGAAAGGGATAGAGGTCTAGGCCAACTCTTAACTGCATCTGTCTTCTTAAGATATGCTTCAATACCCTTCTCGGAAATAATATGACCAAGGAAAGCCATGGATTTCAACTAAAACTCGCATTTACTAAACTTTACAAAGAGTTGTTGGTCCTTGAGGACTTGCAACACAATCCCCAAATGATTGCTATGCTCATTTTCACTCCTTGAGTAAATCAAAGTATTATCAATAAACACGATCATGAACATACAAGGTATTGTCTAAACACCATATACATCAAATCCATAAATGTGGCCGAAGCATTAGTCAAACCAAACGACATTACCAAAATCTCATAATTGCCATATCAAGTTCGAAAAGCCATCTTCGTAATGTCATCTTCTTTCACCCTCAATTGGTGGTAACCCGACCGGAGGTCAATCTTAGAGAAATAACTTGCCTCTTGAAGTTGATCAAACAAAGCATCTATCCTTGGAAGAGGATATTTTTTCTTAATGGTAACCTTGTTCAATTGTCGGTAGTCAATACACATACAAAGTGCACCATCTTTCTTCTAAACAAGCAAAACTAGAGCACCCTATGGAGTGATACTCGATCGGATGAAACCCTTATCCAATAAGTCTTTCAATTGCTCTTTTAATTCCTTAAGTTCTGTCGGAGCCATACAGTAAGGAGGAAAAGAGACAGGTTGCATATTTGGGAGTAGGTCAATGCTGAAATCTATTTCCCTTTCGGGAGGGACACATGGTAGATCATTAGGAAACACTTTTGGAAAATCATTAATAACGGGGACCGACTCTAGAGTAGGGGTTTCGGAATCCATATCCCTGACCTCAACAAGATGATATATACACCTCTTAGAGATCATCCTTCTAGCTTTAAGACAAGAAACAAATTGACTCTTAGGTATAGAGTTTCCCCCTTTCCACTCTAAGATGTGTTCATTTGGGAACCAAACTTGACTACTCGGGTTCTACAAATAATAGAAGCATAACATGAATGTTGCCAATCCATACCAAGGATAACATTGAAATCGAACATATCAAGCTCTACTAGATCAACATGAGTGACTCTATGGGATAAGAAAATAGGGCTTTTAGGTATTTTCCTAATTGTTTTAACCCCACACTACGTTTTTTTACCCCTAATTATAAGACTTATAAATACCTTTCACCCTTAGAAATTTCCCCCAAATTATTCATTCCCTCAAATTCCTGAATTCTCTCCAAGGTTCTCTCCAAAAATCTTCTCTCTAGATCAAGGAAGAAGAATCTAGGGTTCTTCAAGTTCAAGTCTCCTTTCTTCATCATTTCTTAGGGCTTTAATCAAAGTATGTAAGGAGTTAATCAATGGGTTCCAATCACCCATTGAGTCTCCAAAGTTTCTTGAATTCCCCAATTCATTTTCTCAAAAATTATTTAGATTTTCATTCAATTCCTCGTTGTTTCTATTTGTATGAATTTGATTGATAGATTATGATCTTAATTTGATGATTTGGTCTTAATTGCATACTTGTCAACTAATTTCATGTGAACACATGCTTTGATATATGAATTTTGACTATGAACCCTAAGTTACATGAATTTATAAATAAGCTTGAATATATCAATATATTTTTATGAAATCATGCATATTTTTATAAAAGAAACGTGTATGACTTAAGTAAGCTTATAGATGAAATTATTTATATGTTCTATGAAGCTTGGTCACATGACATGAATAACATCTAGATTTTACCTGCTTTTGGGCTATTTTCCTAAATTAGATCTCGATTAATATGGTATCCGGATTTGCCATCAATGATTATAGATCACACTTTTAAAACTATTTCCATTAGTAGTAGGGAATTTTTAGTATGAAGTTAATGACTATGGGCCTTGTAAAGCTATTATGAAAACATCATGGATGGTGAAAAGTTTTATCACGTGTGGTCTAAGAAGCTACTCTAAGATATTTCTAGCTTGAATTAGTATCTTAACTGTACTTTTCATGGATGATAATATGAATATGACTAATGACTACTCCATGGGATTTATACTTAGAACCGAGAGGATATTGAAATGGAAGCTCTCCCATAGTTGAGGTCGGGTTTCTAGTAGCAATCTCTCTATCTCATAACTATGTGCACCCATAGGTTTGTCTTAGATAGACATTATCTAGTGGATCCGTTTTAGCTCAAGCGTGTGGTTCTTACCGTGGCAAGTAAGGACATCTCTTTTTGGTATGGAATAGACACCGCATTTCATGTTATAGCTCACATGGTCAATGGTGGTTAATGGTAAACTCCCCACAAAACAAATTAAGTTCATTACTAATATTTTATGAAGCTTTCTTTATTATTTAAAGATGCATTCACCAAGTTCATGATTTATAAATCCACTTAAATGATTTTACTATGCTTTGACATGGTCATGAATTTAATGTTTTTGATTTTATCCTATTATGATCACGTCTCATGTTTTATTGCATGCCTCTCATACTTAGTACATTCCATGTACTAATGTATACTTGTGCCTACATTTTTCTACTAATGTCTAATGTAAGGCTTGACGACTCTTCTCCCTCCGTTCGTGGCTAGTTGATTGTAATATTAGAGACTTGAAGAGTTGGTGAGTCCTCATACTTTGAGGATGATGTCACTCTTATATATTTTTCTTTATTGTCATTTTCAAACTTTGTATGTGATGTATAGGTTACGTCCCAATCAATTCTTTTGATGCAATAGATGGCTAGTTGAGACTATGTTTGACTTCCATTTTTGTCGAACTCTGTATGCTATAAGACTATCTATTTGGACTCTTTGTTTCTATTATCTTGTATTATTTCTGCTAAGTGGCTTGTGTAGGACCTCTCGGGGTCTTATATATCATGTCACGTCTAGGGTGTACTTTGGGTCGTGGCATAGGGTCTTTCAGCATAATTTTTTTAAGGGTGTTTTTGTCTTTTCCTAACTATTTAACCCGTAAAATATGTCATTTCAAGTTCAAAATTTATTTTTCACTTTTATGGTTTTGATTACCCAAGGTATGTGGGAACTTCACCAGTGGATTCCTTTCATCCATTGGGTTCCAAAAGAATTTCAATTTTTCAATTGAATTTCACCTAATTCTCTTAGGGTTTTTATGTATTCTCCATGGGTTCAATTTATAGTGATTCAATTGATTAACCTCAATCTAATTATGCATGATTAAACTCAATTACATGATTCTCAATTGATTTCATATGGACCCATGCCTATGACTATTCTATGAATATGAACTATGCTTATGAATTATGATTATGAATCTATGCATGTTTTATGAAATTGATTATCTATGACTAAAGGATGCTTTTAAGATAAAGTATCAATAATTTGTGAAAGGTTTTCTCACATTTGAACGAAATTATGATTTGGATGCTTAGATAGGTTAAGTGTCTTAATGAACAAATTATAAAATTATGGTTTAAAAAGAAGCTATTCTAATATGAACTTATGATTGGATTGGTAGTCTTAAATTTCTTCTTTCCAAGTATTTAGATAGGATAAACAATGACTATTTACATTGGGATTTTACTTAGCACCGAGAGGATTTTGAGATGGAGGTTCTCCGGTTAGTAGAGTTCGGTTCTCTAGAAGCAATCTTTTCGTCTCTAACTATATGGCCACATAGGATTGTCTTAAATGATCTAGGCTAGTGGATCTACTTTAGCTATAACGATTGATACAAAGTTCTTACCTTGGCAAGTAGACTCTGTCTTTTCGGTGTGAGAATTACATCAAATTTCGTGTCATAGCTCGCATGGTCTTATTGTTGGTTAACGGCAAATATCCCACAAATGAATTATGAACTCTTCAAAAGACTTTTCAAAGATTTTCTATGGTTTTCAATATGCATTGATCTTGTTCATGATTTATGATATATCTTTAAATGATTTTACTAAGTTTAACTTGGCCATGCATATCATGTTTAAGTTCATCATATTATCATGCCTACGTTTTATGCATTTCCCTATACTCAGTACATTCAAAGTACATAATGCATATTGTGCCAATATTGTTTCATATATAGGGTCCAATTGTTTTCCTCCCGAACTTGGCTAGATCAGGATTTCTCTACTACAAATTGGATTGGTGAATCCTCATGATTTTAGGGCAAGGCCATGGACTACATTATTTCTTTGATGTCCTTTAGTTTTCAAATTTTGTTGGTGACGTAGGGGTTTGTCCTAGTCAGTTCTATGAATAGAAGGCTTATGCCAGACTTAGTAGTATTTTGCGTATTCTCTTATGTACTTTGTTGGTATCTTTTATGCCATCTTAAGATTTGAGACTTATATTGCATATATTTCTCATTTGCTGTATTTTATTATGTCATCCTTATGTCAAGTGGCTTGTCTAGGATCTCTCTTGGTCTTATTCGCCATGTCACGTCTAGGGTATACTTTGGATCGTGACAGCATGTCAACCTTGAACTTTAGTGGCTCCTCACCAAGCTCCACATCAACAATGGGTTGAGCACCAACAAAAGCGCCCTAGGATCCACACTTGTTCCCACTTTGATCTCTCTTTGTATTTCCCTTGAACAATTCATTCATTTCACTCCACGAGTAATCCATTAAGAACCCTTCTACCAACACATTAGCCATTAACTTATTTCGATAATTCAAATCTATAGAAATGTTGCACCGAAATCGCATCGGGTAACATGTTATTTGGACACGTCGCTATATTTTGCTTAAATCTTAACCAGACTACATAGAGGAATTCTTATGGATTTTGCCAAAAATATAAAATATCACCTTGAATTTTAAATTAAAAGGGCATGGGGAAGTATCTTTCAAGGAAAATCTCCTCCATGTCTCTAATATGCAATTGATCTTTCGGGCAGATCACCCATCCATGTTGTGGCTTCAGCCATTAGTGAGAATGGAAATAGTTTTAGCTGGATACATTCTCGGCTCATGTTCATCGCCTCAACGAAGAGACAAATCTCCTCCATCTCTCATTTGCATTTGGGCAAAAACAACACAAACAAAAGAGTAGCAAGAAAATAAAATGCACACAAATCTGTATTTAGAAATCAACAAAAAATGAGCATTAACCAATGCCCGAAAACGATATCATTTTTTGTAAACGCTCAACTATGTCCCATATTTCGGGGATTATGAGGTCATATGTAAAACAAATAGCCAGCTTATGAGGTCGGGGTCGAACCATAAGGATTGGTATATGGAACTCTTCTTCTATTGATTTCACCGCTCAAACATGATAGCAAATTGACTTCTCAACAAACATACATATGAAAAGGGGGGGTTTTAGCTAACAACTAAGATTTTGACAAAATTAAGTAACAAAACATGGTTTAACACAAATGAGAGCCAAACAAGTTGGAAAAGACTGGGGGGGTGTCCCGAGATATCAAGTGTATGTCCCTTTGATTCTCACGAACTCCAAGACCCTTTCAATTCAAACACCAAACAAAGCTTGAGTAAATAGACTATTCTGAGCTAATATCATTAAATGTGAAACCACTCGAATTATCTCATCTCTTGCTCTAATCCACAATATAAATTCCATCAAGTCCTCACTATTGAGTCTTACCCAACTCCATTACGCTTTCCCAAGTCAAAATGGTGTTTGAAGGATCAATCAATGTTTGAAACCACTTATTTTAGATTCAAATTTCAAGAAAATAATAGATCCATGCAATAAAATCAATATTAAAGCTGATTAATCAACATCCATTCATGGTTTTATACCCCCTCTAGAACACACACCTCTAGAAAAGGATTTAGATACTCATAAAAGATTAAATATAGACAATACTCATAAGGGAAAGCTTCATTCCAATAAATATTGGCAAGCAAAACTTGAATTCCAAACTTGAATTGGCCCAAATTTGAGTTTTCTTTCTCTACAAGCTAAGAAGTTGTTACTACTCTTCTATTCTCTGCCTTACACTCTATTTTATATAATATTATGCCATCTCATATGTCTAATTCCCTAATTGGGAAGAAAATAAAGGTACATAATTGCACAAATCCCTATTCTATCCTTGAAACATCCCAAAGGAAGCACTCTTTTTTCAAAATTACATTTTGGCCCTTCAGCTTCCGTCCTTCAGGCTTGTGCTGGATCAGTGAGACGCCGATCAGAGAAAGTAGTGTGACAATCACCTCCTCGCATCAACCTTCAATTTTCAAAAGGATTTTCTACTCTAAGATCGGCTAACACCAATCAGTCATTGTACTGTTCTAACTTCATGTCGGTACTGAGGCATCAAAGCTCCATTCAAGATGACGTTTAGTCGGTGAGACATTAATTGGCTTCTACGGGATGCAAGTTAGTTCAATTGTCGTGTGCTTCAATGCTTTTTGGCTTCAACTCTATCAAACTTGCTTTTTTCAAATAATGCATGTATACAAGAGAACTAGGAACTAAAATCTCTTCAACTAGCATTAAAGCATGACAATGATTCATAAATTTGAGTCCAATGAGTCCTTAAAATACCTACTCATAACCTGCGGTTTCAATGTGTAATTGATTGGTAGTTATAATCGGTTACATGAATTTCATCTTTCATTTTCTCAAAGTTAACTATATTAATGCGATTTTGGAGCTCGAGTTTGAGTGAAAACAATGGGAATCACTTGGAAGTGTTGATGGTTAGCATTGGGACGTTGCTTGGGTCATTATTCTCATGTATATCTTGTAAGTTCCTCTCAGTTTCACTTCTTTTGGTTCATATCTTGATTATTCTTTAGATTTCCTTGATTGGGCTATTTTGAGCTCGTTTGTGCTCGGATTGAGCCCATTTTTGTGGCACAAGTTCCTTGAGCTAATTGAGACTTTGTGATGGAATCATTTTAAGATTCCATGCACGGGTCCCATGGTCCTATTTTGACCCTGTTTTTAGGTTCTAGCCCTTTATAACAATTTGGGTAACTATTTGCTCAAGTTGACATCTACATTGTAATTTGATAGCGTGGCATCATTTAGAGGATACTCTGCAAGGAAAATTTCATAGATAGAAGTTTGAGTAAGATATCGTCCTTGAGGTAGGTTACAATCTTCTCTTTGAAATATTATCGTGATTGTGGGACTGAGACCTTAGACTGGCTGGAGTTCAAGGTTAGTATGATTGTATTGTGATGGGTGGTTACCCTGCTGATTGTGTGGTGTGAATGTATTGAAAATGAATTGACTGTGTTTGGTATGCACTCATACACACAACCTCCATATTTACCATGTTTTGAGATAGAAATGTCCATTTGAGACCCTCAAACAAATTTGTCATAATTTTTAATTATTTTGGGCTCCTAGGGAGTGTGTTACTGGTTTACTTGAGGAAACTTGGAATTTTGAAAAGAATTATATCATTTTCTAAGGTTTTTGTCTTAAAGATGTATTCACATTAAACTTATTGGTTTTACTATCGAGGCTTAAATATTTTTAGGAAAAATACCATTTTCTGAGAGTTTGGATGAAAAAAGAGAAACGCTTAAAACATATGTATTTCTACTGTTTTGTTGAAATATGGGTTGTTTTACTTGATACCATGACCCCGAGGGAATATTTCAGGTTGCACTTCATGCATACTGCATATGTTGATGATCTCCGACAACCCACAAATTGAATTTTGGATTTTTACTTTTACTGCATATGTTGATGAGCTTCGACGGGTCTACATAGTGTTCTTAGGGAGCCGACAGGGCGACCAGTAAGATGATTTCAACACTTTTGATCTTATACATGCATTGGCCACATATGCATTGTATCGCCTCGCATTATATGTCTGTATGTAATTGACTTGTGTTCGGGTGTCGAATTTTCATTATAATTATTAACTTCACTATCAATAGTGGTGCGTATGACTCTAGCTATCTGTTGAATTGTAGTGTTAGCACTATCGTGCATCTTTGATTTATATAGTTTCTATTTGAGCTCAGTCGGTCTATGATGCCTACTGAGTACCCCATGTTTTGGTACTCATAACACAGTCCTACATCTTTTCTTTGATGCAGCACCTATTACGATCCAACCCCGCTGATTCCAAATATTTCAAGACATTCGCTCTTGAATCGTGGTGAGCTCTTGGCATACGGAGATTTACTATTTTATGTCTTTTGTAGTGTCTATATATTTTATAGTTTGATTAGACAGAATTGTTGTATATCGTCCCTTTTGTACTTAGATATTCTTGTATTGGTGGCACAAGGACTGGGTTTGGTTCTTGTATGTTGTTTTGTCTTTCTTGATCACTTTCGGGGCCTTTCTGTATACTAGTTTTTGAGCACGCGTTTTGCACGTGTAACCTGTATTAATGAGTATTATTTCTTAAAAATTTAAAATATTATTAAATAATATGATTTGAGTTTTTTTTTAATAAAATGTGTCTAATTGAGGTTTCTTACTTTGTCCCACTACTAATTGTGACACTCCAATTTCATGACCTCCCAAGTAAATGCATTGAGATAATAATAATATGAGAAGTTAATAAAATAAACTTTATTTATAAGTCAAAAATGAGTTTGTAAAGCAAAAGGGAAAAGATAAAAAGATTGCATGGGATTAATCCTCTGCAAACCGTAGTGCAACATTAATATTTCTTTAATTAAAAGCTTGATAGGAGATTATTTACTTTTTGTGTCAAAAATGGTGTAAGATTAACTTTGACCGAAAGGAAAAGATAAATCTTTCAACTTTTTTTATTTTGCCTTTTGAATTCTCCTAATAATTATAATGAATGTGTTCAAAATATTATATTAGATTTTTATCCACAAGAACTTAAAACTAATTATTTAATTATAAATATTATAAATTAAGGTGTAAAAAGTCTTAATATTTGTATTTTGAAAATCAGAATATTTATAAACATAACTACTATTTTTATTAGAATTTAATTATATTTTCATACATAACTTTTCCGCCATTAATCTAATGTTATATGTTTCACCTTCTTTTTTTCCAAAAAAAAAAAAGAGTAAACATTCTATCACATTCATTCTTAAATATGAAAGTTAATGTACATGTAAATTATAAGTACAAAGAACAAAAAAAAAAAAGATACACATGAGCAAGACAATTAGGCATTTCTTTTTGCTTTTGTCTCTATAATGAAAACTGAAACAAAAAAAAACAAAACAAATAGTATACATTTGGCATACAAAATAAAAATATAAAATTAAAGCAAGTTGCTAACAGAGTAACAATTCAACTATATAAAGAGAGATAGAAAAGTCTCATAATAATTATAATTTCTACAAATAAGTATAAAACTAACACACTATGCTCCAATGCTTTAACAATTAAATTCTTGTCTATTCTCGTGACTGTATAAGGGGATCTCACAACTTTCACTACAAATTGTGAAATAATTGTGACATTATTTCACCAGTTTAGAGCTCCTACACACAAGAATTCTAGAAGTAGTAAATAAAAGTCTTTCTTGAAAAAGTTAAATTTATAAAACAAAAATTGTGGAAATATGAAAAGTCACATGGAAATTTGAAGGTTCAATTACTATTAAAATAAATATAAAAAAGATAGATCATAAAATTTAACTTTAAAAGATACATGTATCTACTTTAATTTCTTGTCTTTAAGGAATAATTACTCATTTGTATTCTTTTATTATTTGTGTGAGAAATTTGAAAGGTCAAGATTAAGAAATGAGAATAACAAGATTAAATATATAAAAATTATAAAACTGAGCTTTTAACGTGTAAAAAAATGATGTAATTAATTATTTTCTAGAAAAAGAGAAGAGCATACATACATTTTAGTAAAGGTAATACAACAATTATTAATAAAATTATAAGTATTTAATGAATTTAATTACAATATAAATGTTACATAAATAAAATAGATAATTAGATGTTTTTATTATATTTTGATATAAATTAGGGGGAAAATAACAACCCAACGTTGAAGATAGGAGCTTCTTTATATATATATATATATATATATTTGAAATATAATTGAGATATTATTATTTAATATTTATTTAATTAATTAAACTTTTAATTTAGTATAGGGTTAAAATAATAAGTATATTAAAAAATTCATTGTAACTTACAATTTACTAAATGTTACACGTATAAGATAGATTTTCATCTTTGACGCTTCCCACTTTTAGTAATATATTAATAATTAATTAAAGTATTATTATTTAATATTTAATTAATTAGATGTTTAATTTAGCCTATATATATATAATATGAAATATAATTGAGATATTATTATTTAATATTTAATTAATTAATAAGAATATTAAACAATTCATTGTAACTTACAATTTACTAATGATTCTTTCATTGTCTTTCTAATGAATAATTTACTATTCAAAAAATAATTAAAATATATTAGTATTTAATATTTAATTAATTAGATGTTTAATTTAGTCTAGGGGTAAAATGGTAATCTAACTTTTCATCTTTGGAACTTCCCACTTTTAGTAAAACTAGTTAACTAAATTGCGCTTCGCGCGGTCATATTTTTCTATATTAATAGATATAAAAAAAAATTAAGAAATGGCAATACTAAAATATATGTATATGAAAAAGATCAAATAGAAAATAACAATAAAAGAAAAATATAATATAATTAAATTAGTTTTAAGAAGAATAAGAAGAGAATTATAATTTTTCCTTGGAACAATACAAAGACATATTTCTTTATGCGCCAATTTTATATACGTTGCTATCTCATTTTTGAGTGTTTTAAATTATTTATGTTATTTCACTAATAATTTCCTTTATATAATACTACTTACGTTTAAATATTTATTTAACTATATAAATCTAAAGTTCATGTAATTTTTCTTGCTTATAATTTAAAATTTTCACAATTATTACTTTAAAATATGAGCATATCAATTTGTTGAATTGATAAAATTAATAGCCTAAACTTTTTGTTATATATCTACACAAAAATTTCATATGAAAGGCATAAAAATTAATATTTCGTAAAAAATTTACATTAAAAATTAGAAATAATAAATACACAAGAGAGCTCAAATATCAATTTTGTATAGAAACTGAATAAATTATGTAATCCAAACACTACATAAAGATGAAGAAGTTGAAAGCGAATATCAATGATTTCATTTATCAATATGTGGATAAGTTTTGATTTTCAATAAAGAATATAAAAAATTTGGACAATAAATGATAATAATTGTGACTTTTATTTTTATAAACTAATAAAATAAATAAGAAAATAGGGAAAAACATTATCTTTTTTAGCTAGTGTAATATTTTTTTATTGTCTACTTTAGTCATGTATTCATCATGAAACGTAATAAATATAAATAGATGTTAGAATTTATTTTTTTGGAGAGTTACGTCTTTTCATTTTTAATTTTTTTTAGTGAGCAATTATCTTATTCTTTAATTGACTAATTATGTAAATATTTTTT